>NW_020769335.1:1813999-1828661 GCF_900518735.1 Pseudonaja textilis | reverse complement strand
GAAGAAGAAGAAGAAGAAGAAGAAGAAGAAGAAGAAGAAGAAGAAGAGATCTTCTCATGTGACTTTTGTCTAGCCATGTTTGTTTCTAGGCTAAAAGGCTGGTTGATCAATGGTTAATTAAAATTAGGCTGCAATATAATGGAACAGACTTTCTGCTTTTGATAAGTTTAACAAAAAATACTTAATTGAAGAGGTATTGCTTCATATATTTGGCCTACCCAAGGTATCATGGAGCTTTTATCAGATCTCCTTGAACACTCTCCATGTAGCAATGTTACAAGATAGATATTGAGAATGCCCCATTGCTCATTTTCTCCATCTTTGTGACTCACAAGAGGTGGAATCAGTAACAGATGATCTTTTACATTGCTAGTTTTATATAGCATTGCATGAAAAAAATATTCTGCCCCTTTTAATAACAACCCCTGGACAATCCAACAGTTTCCATGCTGATTATATTTTTGCTTGCTAATAAAGTTTTTTAATGTAATATTGCAAAGATTTGTTAACATCAAGGCTTCAGCAGAAGATCTGTAATAAAATTGAAGAGAGTTTTGATGTGTATGCTTTTTGTGCTTATTTTTACTCTCCTTCTTTGATTTATTTGCTGAGTAAAGTTTGACAGGATTGTTAGTTTGAAAGAGAAAAAAAATATTATTAGTACCATTTTTAAGGAACTAGAATTTTACTGATCTTACATGATAACGCTCCCCCAAATGCTATATTATATGTTATATGTGATGTCTCTCAGGCAAAAGCAACCAGAATCAGTCACCAAGAGTCTCAAACAGTTTTATTGGTAGTCTTGTTTTATGTAACAAGAATATCTCCAGACTGACTGCATTCAGTTCATTAAATTGCAATGAACAAGGACACTCATTTAATTTCACAGCTACTAAGACATGCAGGTACAAAGGTAGCCAAGGAAATGATTGAAGTCTGGGAAATGGGCCCCTTGTCAGTTAGCAGGAATGCTGTTTTACCACCAGCTTATCAGATACTTAGGAGCTGAGGGCTAGACAGCACAAGGAAATGACAACCAATCAAATCTCTGGTCCCAGAGACTGATCCAGATTAGATTTCACATCATTATCTTGGGATACAAACATTTGCCTTCATTCATGACTGCATTCCCTTGGGAACAGTTGGATAAGGCTTCAACAATTCTAGGGGAGACCAGGGCTACGTTGCTTTCTATGGTTCAAAAACATAAACTCAGCCTCTTCTTAACATCGGCCCCCAGTCTAGCTGGAGATTCCACTACAGTTTCAGACTATGATAAATAAGTGTAGTAATGCTTAGAATTGCTTGAGAAATCTGCCAGCCGTGGTGTGACTGAAATTCTTCATACAGAGCTGTAATATTGTACAGCATGTAACAGCTAATCAGTAGTTTCTACCTTGCTATCCCCGTGAGGACACAATAGTTGTGGAGATATTTCAACACCTGTAGTATGACTGAAGGAAGGACATCATACATTAGCAGAATAAAGTTTCTTCTATGTCACGAGTATGTTCCATCTCAATAATGCATTGTTTAAGGAGCAACACTTGAACCAAAAAATCTGAAAGACTTTTTAAAAAATGAATCAGTATATAAGAATAAACATTATTTCATATTTCCCCTGCACAGCTTCCAAGCTCAGAATAGAATAGAATAGAATAGAATAGAATAGAATAGAATAGAATAGAATAGAATAGAATAGAATAACAGAATTGGAAGGGACCTTGGAGATCTTCTAATCCAATCCCCTGCTTAAGCAGGAAACCCTACACCATGGAAGGATTTCAATGACTGCAAGGAATATAAATCCTTCCATTCCGCACTATCCTGACAGAGCTGAAGAAGCTTCTTGAATGAGCAGCAAAACATCTTCAGAGAAAGAAAAAAACAAGGAAGTCCAGTTGCTTCATGAAAAAAAAGCACCTTGGGACTACCATAAAAAAGGTTTATTCTTCAGTGTCTAAACTGTGGGAATATATATATATATATATTCAAACTGTGTCAACCACCAGCCAAAATTACTCCCTTAGTCAGAATGGAACAAGGTCTTCATTCTAATAACATAGCAGCACTTGTGGAAAGCTAGTGTGACCACTAATCAGATCCTGTTACTGAATTTAAGAAGTTTGATTAGAGATAATGACTAGACAGTTTTATAAGAGAGCAGACTGGAAGCTGTTTGTAGATTTTCTATATGTTAAATACAATAACAGATAGTTAACAGAGGGATTTGGAGATTAGTGTAATGTTTGAGCTAACTTGCTGGGTTTTTTGTTTTGTTGTTGTTTTTATTTTGTTTTGTTTTTCTATTTTTCAAACATATATTATGATTAGATGTTGGGTCATTTGATTTTCAGATAGAGATTCCCTCATTTGGAATATTTTATTATTTAATATAGTATTCTTGTTCAATAAAGATGGGAAAGCTTACAACTATTTGTAGACCTATTAACATAAGGTGGCATGAATTTTTCAGGGTTTTTTCCTTTCTTTTCTTCAGAATTCAGCTGGGGTCGATTCTGTGTTTAATGCTAGATTTATTTGATATTTCGAGCACATTTTCCCCTTTTTTGTTGGTGGTGTTGGAGGTATGTTTTTCATTTGGCATTTCATTCTTGTTGATAAAACATATAGCAAACATATAAGCACTTTTCAGACAACACAACTAAGGTGCAGTTTATCTTATGTTGATCAAGATTGCTATTTTGTTACTGCCTTCAAAAAGTGCCATTTAAGAGTTTAAATTTGCAGTCTTACTTTAATTTTATGATAAGGCTTCCTAATTACATTCTTAGTGGGAGAAATCCCAAGCTAATGCAGTTTAAACCAAAAGTCCTCAATTAACCCAAGGGCTAATTATGTCCTATTCCTTTTCTTCTATCCTTGCGGCCACCCTGTCTCAATCTTGTCACCAAAATGAAATGTCAACATGTAAAAATTCGTTTTACTTCCCCCCTCCACCACCATTTGCAAACATTTAAAGGGAAATGTGTGTATTCTCAATTTTTATATACACATAAGCCCACATTATAATGGTAGATTGTCCAGTTCAACTCAACTCCTGGTGACTCCACAGACATATTCATGTCAGCACATGTTTTCCTGTTTTCTTTTTCTAGGATAGTTTCTTTTTCTCCTACTTCCTAGTCTCTCCTAACAACTCTGTTATTCTATGATCTATACCAATGTCCAACATGAATGATTCTGAGTGGTGCATATGAGCAATCCAGACAATAAATCAAAGCTTTAAATCCTTTTCAAAAAGGAAATGTGCTTCAGAAATCTGCCAGAATCCACTGAACTGCTGAATCGTGTTGATATAGTACATGTACGGTAATAACTAATTATACTTCCAGTTGGACTGTGTTCCATAAAATGGGACCAGACACTTTCACAGTGTGATCACTTTGTTAAATATGAAATGTTTACATGGAAAGCATTGAAAAATGGTAAACATGGAACGTAATATGTCACTCTCCAATGCTGAGAGCAATCAACCAATGCAATAGCTTGCCTTCAGAAGTTGTGAGTGCTCCATCATTGGAGATTTTTGAAACAAAACTGGACAACCATTTGTCTGAAATGGTATAGGGCTCCTGCTTGGGCAGGCAGTTGGACTAGAAGACCTCCAAGGTCCCTTCCAACTCTACATTCTATGATTAGAGTAGAGTAGAGTAGAGTAGAGTAGAGTAGAACACACAGAACAGAACAGAATAGACTGAAGGGACCTTTGAGGTCTTCTAGTCCAGCTTCAGCAGGAGAACCTATACTATTTCAGATAAGTGACTGTCCAGACTCTTCTTAAAAACATCCAGTGATGGAGTGCCCATGATTTCTGGAGACAAGTTGTCCCAATGTCCTCACTGTTATGAAGTTTCTCCTTAATTCCAGGTTGCTTCTCTCCTTGGTTAGTTTCCCACCACTATTTCTTGTCCTGCCCTATGGTGCTTTGGAGAATAATTTAACACACTTTTCTTTATAGCAGTCCTTCAAGTACCAGAATATTGCTATCATGTCACCCCTGATTCTTCTTTTCTTTAGACTAGCTGAACCCAAATCCTACAGCTGTTCTTCATATGTTTTAGTCTCCAGGCCTTTCATCATCTTAGTTGCTCCTCTGTGAACCTTTTCTTCCAAAATCTCAACATCTTTCTTGTAGAATGGTAACCAAAATTGGTCATAGTATTCCAGGTGTGGTCTTACCAGGGTTTTATAAAGCAGTATTAATACTTCATGTGATTTTGATTCTAATTGGATCATGTTTTGCAAAGTGTTCCCTGATTCTTCCAAGTGCTGTGCTGTGTAAAGTTTAAAGGTTTTTATATTTTACCTTGTTACAATATGCCACCTGGAGCATGGAGCCTAATCCAGCACATTTGTGTCAGTGGTGGGATTCAAAATTTTTTTATTACCAGTTCTGTGGGCGTGGCTTGGTGGGCATGACGTGGCTTGGTAGGTGTGGAACGAGAAGGTTACTGCAAAATCCCCATCCCCTCCCCATCCCACTAACCTGCTTTCCAGCTCCGTTCTCCTGTGCAGGGCAACAAAAGAAGACCCAGCCAATCAGCTGGGACTCGGGAGGTAGAGAATAGATGGGAGTGGGGCCAATCAGAGGTTGTATTTGCCGGTTCTCCAAACTGCTCAAAATTTCAGCTACCGGTTCTCTAGAACTGGTCAGAATCTGCTGAATACCACCTCTGATTTGTATGTGTGTGATTCTATCACTTATTCTATCATTGTCATTGTATTTAAATACAAATGTTTTAGTGATTGATTTATGCTTCCAGGATTTTTTTTCATTCTTTCAAATAGCATGGATAACATGTTCCAGCCACTTTCATCTTTGCATGGTTCATTATTGTCGAGGGGAGTACTGTATCCCCTATAGGGTTTTATAAGAATTGGTCATTTGAAGGTAATTACAAAACTACTCGCTGGCATGTGAGTTGTGGCCTAATTAAACTAGCCTTGAGGCAGCTGAACTGATGATGATGCATAAGCAACATTTCTGATATTCCCTAAATGCATCTATGTTCTTTGCAGTTTTTTGCTGACAATATGCTATTTTCTGACAAGGAACTTAGCGGTTTACATATCAGTGTTTAAAGTTCACTTTCATGAAGGGGAAAAAATTGACATTCACTTTTCTACTTCAAGAAATTAATCAGCCTTTATTTTTGAAGCTCAGCTTTCATTTACTCCAGTTCAAGCATCCCCCTGCCCCCAAAATCTGGACAGGCTTTTGAGGTTAGCAGGCAGAGTTAAAGGACCTTGATGAAGTGTGTAGTGAGACTATGTGGGAGAGCGTCCAGTTCTTGAAGCAGCTTAATATGTAGCAATTAGCACATTATCGTATGTTCTTCATATTATCAAAAGCTTTTTAATGTGCTGATTTTGGAAAATCAGGTCTCTGATGAAGAGTGAGGAAGAGAGAATGTACTCTCCCCTTTTCATAGCCTATTAATAGCCTCAAATAGTACATTTGAAAGCCCAAACTGAAGAGTATGGAACTGCTTCAGCATATAGACATACACAAACACAAAGATTGGAGTTGGAAGGGACCTTGTAGGTCATCTAGTCCAACCCCGCGCCCAAGCAGGAGATCCTACACCATTTCTGACAAATGGCAGTCCAGTCTCTTCTTGAAAGTCTCAAAGGCAAGGATCTCATATAAATCAACCATACATTATGGACAAGCTAGAGTTCCTCTCATCAAAGATGCAGAAGGCATTTTATTTGTGTAATCTAGTACATCTGAAAACAACATCACATCTCTATGTCCCCATATTGTCAGTGGCATTCAAGAACTGATATAATATAGTTTTGGCTTAGCTGTGGAGTAACTGAAATCTTCAGGGAATCTTTTTTTGTAAATCTCAGGTTGGTCATACTGGCAAGACTTTGAAGCGAAATAATATATGTGACAGTATAGAATGGCAAAATATTAAGATTCAGAAACCACAGAAAGTTCTAATGTCTTTGCATCTCGGACTAAATGTGAAAGAGATATAGACCATGATATCTTTAATCCAAAGGTCTTTGTTATGGCATCTGAAAGTAAAGGCAAGGTCGAAGCTCTATCCGAATTATTGGTCTATCTTGTGCAGTCACAAAACAATGTACAGATCTTGTTATAATAGTTGAGTATTATTTTGGTATCTTGTCAGTTTTTTGGGAGTGCAAAATCTTCATGTGTTCTATGTTAATCAGAGTTTGGGTCCCGCATACCCCACCCTACCCTCATATAAAAAAAATTACTTTCTTCTGTTCAGAAAACTGGGCCCAAATATCTCATAATAACATTCACAATATATATTTTTGTACAGCAATTTGTATTAACATTCATGTTTCTGTTGCTTTTTAAACCTGGGATTTCTCCATTAGAAACAGAACATAGTCATTGACATTATTAGAGTGAAAACACTGCACTGAAGCTGAGAGATTTTATTTTTAATTTTGAAATTCAGATTGGTTTCTATTTATCCAAAGATAGAGAATTTTACTTGCATGTGATGGTTAAAGCATGATATGCATATTTCTAAAATCAAGTTGCATATATTTT
Organism: Pseudonaja textilis; assembly: GCF_900518735.1. Next base: position 1,822,096 of record NW_020769335.1, on the reverse strand, counting down.
TTTTTGGTGGGGGGGTGGAGAATCCCTATTATATTATAGTATTTGCAGTCCTTTGGGAACAAAAATGTAAATACATCTACTAATGATATGCTTCTTTTTCCAGAGTTTTTGCAGAAGCTATATATAAGAATAAAATATGTTATGGGTAATTATTAAAAAATACAACTCATTTGGGCATAGAATTACATTTGGGTGCATTATCCTTTTTGCCCTCAAAGCTAAGGTCACTGTAAGCCTTCCTAGCCAAAATATGTAATGAACGGAAAAGCTAATATCTAGAAGGAAAATAAAAGTTTTAGGAAAGTGCTAGCATTTAGATTGCTCCTTATATACATCTGAACTTTGGTAGTAAGCTGCATTCACTGGTTTATAATTTTCAACAGACCCAAATTGTTGTAGTGAAATTCAATTGGATCACTACTCCTTAAGATAAAATAAACATGAATTAGAATTAAATAGACTCAATGCACTCACCTAACAAAGCCTCCCTAATTCCAAGAAAAGAAAAAGCGAGAAAGGCCAATATGTCTTCTTTACAAACTCTTCTAAAGAAATCATCCATGTCTTTATGTCTCCTTGCAAATCGCAATGTGATTGAAATTCTCCTTCCTTCCTTCCTTCCTTCCTTCCTTCCTTCCTTCCTTCCTTCCTCCCTCCCTCCCTCCCTCCCTCCCTCCCTCCCTCCCTCCCTTCCTTCACCCAGGCTGCTATTTTATTGGGTTTGCTATTTAATCTTGTGAAAAACTGACAGTCTCCCCTCCCCATTTGAACATAGGACCCTTCCAAGAGGAAAAGGATAGATTTATAGATGATACATGGATGGATGGATGGATGGATGGATGGATGGATGGATGGAAGGAAGGAAGGAAGGAAGGAAGGAAGGAGAGAGGGAGGGAAGGAAGGAAGGAAGGAAGGAAGAGACTATTCTGCTAGGACCAGAATATTGTCTTTGGCAATTGAAGGCAGTATCATCATGATTTCATTGAAGGAAGCCTGTTTTATTTTGGTCACTGTGAAACATTTTGGGATAAAGATATGCAACCTGTACAAATGATTTTGTGTACAGCCTGCAGCCCCATGTTGTCCTTGTTTGAAAAAAAGATGAGCAGTTACACAGAAGAAAAACGAATTATTTTATTTCAACCAAATTAATGAGGGGAAATACCTCCTTGTGGAAGAGAGGGAAATAAAGCATCAATTAATTCCGTGTCTTCTTTGGCATTTGGTTGTTCACCAATTACAGAACATTATTTTGACTATTTATACAAAGCTTTTAAATAGAAGAAGGGACAAAAAGAGAGTATCTATTATGATATGAGCCACTACAATTGGTGATTTATATCATCGATTTTAATGAATGGAAGGAGCTTTTATCCATGGACTTCCATGTATGCAGCACTTGTCTTCACTTGTGACCCTGGAAGCAATCCACAATGATGAAACCCATTAGTCTAAGTGTATTTTCATAGAAGTCACTGAAACCATTTAGCCAAAGCTTTCTCCATTTTTAATCATTCCTCTATTAATCTTGAGAGGGGTCGTCTTATCCAATGTAAATGAAATTGAAGTGCTTGCAATAATTGGAGGATGTTGCTGGTCTTGCGATTCTTGTTGCCAAAGTTTTGCATTGTGGGTGCATTGTGGGTGGCATTGAGCATGGTGGGTAGTTATCTTTCAGTCCTGTGATATTACATATTTGTTTGCTGTGATGTATTTATGATTTGTGGTGGTAGCTAGTGAAATTCTCCAGAATTTTCTAGAATTTATTCTAGCTGCAGATTTGACATCTACCAGGGAAAAGCAGCAATACATAGAGACAGGAAATGGATGTGTTCTAAATTTGCTTTGTCCTTCAAGCTTTTGTTAAACCAAAAAAAAAAAATGTCATGGAAATGAGTCTGAAGGATTTTGTATTCATACACAGAAATGTTGACCTGAGGACTCTCAGCTTCAAAGAAGTTGCTACATTGCATTAGCCTCCCTCCCTCCCTTTCTCTGTGTGTATGTGTATGTGTGTGATAGAGGTGGTATTCAGCAGGTTCTGTCCAGTTCTGGAGAATTGGTAGTGGAAATTTTGAGTAGTTTGGAGAACTGGCAAATGCCACCTTTGACTGGTCCCACCCACATCTATTCTCTACCTCCTGAGTTCCAGCTGATCGGCTGGGTCTTCTTTTGTTGCCCTGCACAGGAGAATGGAGCTGGAAACCAGGTTAGTGGGGTGGGGAGGGAATAGGATTTTGCAGTAACCTTCCCCTGCCATGCCCACCAAGCCATGTCCATCAAGCCATGCCCACAGAACTGGTAGTAAAAAAAACAATGAATACCACCACTGGTGTGTGTGTGTGTGTGTGTGTGTTCTGAGAATTTGGAGACACAACATTCATAGAGTGTCTTCTATGACATTTTATTCCCATCTGTCTTATGCTTATGTATTATATCCTCAATTCCTTTTGTCACTGAAGTCAGTAGAAAATGGGAAAAACAAATGAATTGCCATAATTCTTGGAATATACATTTTTTATTGATTGATTTTACTGTCTAGAATGAAATGCAGTGACAAATTTGACCATTTAAAACAGTAAACATGTTTTGAATAGAGTGTCTTTTATATATAGGACCTGGGGGATTTAGGCTAAGGTGAGTAAGGGAAGATTAGCTTTCTTTCATTCATGATTTCTACTTTATTTTAAACCTTTATTTTCTAGCCAATTTGTCCCAAGAAGCTTCATAACATGAAATCACTGCTGCCAGAATATATATTGTTGTCCAAAGAATTACTATGGGTGGTAGAATTAGGAATATTGTTCATGTTAGTTCTTTTCCAGGGTATCAAGCTTGTCTTTCCCATTACCCGATCTTTTTAACCTTAATAAATAAATAAAAAGATTGGCCACTGAACCATGATATCCATATTCTTTCCATTTGGCCCAAGGCTTTACATCTCATCTTGTTTTAAAATTGTCTTCTAAACCTGCATTATAGCAGTCAGCTGCGGTCTGTGTTACATTTTCCTACCATCACATATAATCAGCTATATTGGCAATCATACCTATTGGGGTGTGTGTGTGTGTATATATATATATATATATATATATATATATATATATATATATATTCAGCTCATTATACGTTTATCTTAATTACTTAACAGCTGCAGCACCTAACGTCACAATAGCTCCATAATACTTCCTCATCAGTGAAATATTGCCGTAGGAAAATTTTGAAACCAAAGGAAATTCCAAAGAAGACAAATCATTTTGATACCAGCTCTATAACAAGCAATACTTGTATTTACAGACTGACTTGTCATTGTTGAGTAAGCAAGGGTGAGGAATCAACTAATGCAAATGCATAAATCAGCCCTTAGCTTAAAGTTTAAAATGGGAGAAAACTCCTCCTCTCTATTTTTAAAATATTTTTTTCAAGACAAATTGATGCCACATTCATTGCTTGAATTTTACTTCACTTTTTGATATGATCATAAAAATGAACCAATATATCAAATCACTTAAAAGGACTGCAAACCTGAATTTAAGATGATACCACCCCTGCCCCAGTAGTTACAAAAAGACTTAAACACCAAACAGTCATGTATACTACAATATTTACTAACCAGGGTTCTTAATTTCCAGTGAAATTAGCTTTATTTGTTTTTCACACAAAAGCTATTAAATGTGACAATTTTCCCAGAATATAACATTCATACAGACACCATATATTGAAACAAAAACAATCAGATAAACAAACACCGCAATATAAAGTGACTTAACTGTTTTGATTAAATTCAATCAAAAGCCTGGGTGTGTTTGATTAACATTAACTACAAATTACTTTTATTAGCTACTTGCATTCAATATTGTTTGTAAATGCTTACAATGTAAGACATCTTATCTGATGTTTCCTTGAACATTTTGGTTCTCTTCCAGGTGAAGTCTAGAAAACATGATTGCAGAAGACTTCCTCAGACTGGTTCCTGATGATTGGATTCATTATTCCTCCCTCCCTTCCTCACCCTAACCAAAAGCTCTCCAAAAACCAAGTAATCTCTCAGGCCAATGTGCTTATCATCTGTGATAGGTAGGTTCCACTAAATCTATTTCCTATTCATGTGTGAGTATTAAGTATCAACAGCTTATCATCTTTATGACCCCTACTGATTTTTAATCTGATTTTCCTGGAAACATATTAAAATAGAAGGTCTCCATAAAGATCTTCCATTGAAGATACCGATATTCCACACATAGAAGATGACAAGAGAAGGACACAAGTAATGTGTCCCTGTTGAGGTGACAGTTACCACTTGTCTCTTTTCCATGCTTCTTTGGGTTGCACATATTTTTTCCATTGTTTCTTTGTTTTTAATTGTATCTTAAATTTGAAAATACTCTACCACTGTATTTTCAATTGAAGAAATAAAGAAAAAAAACCCTCAATTTTTATTCCAAGTAAATATGGTAGAAAGTTTTAAAGTCAGACTTCAACAACTAAAGGCTATGCTTTGTTAGGAATCTTGCTGTTACTTTCCTAGCATATGTTAATTTACCATTATGAAGAAAACATCTTGAACTGTATTATTAATTATTTATTTCTTAAATAATGGAACCAAGACCAGAGATTTTACTTTATTTCACCAGAGCAGATTAGCAATAAGATTGTTGCATTCAGCAAAAAGACCTGTTCTGCCTACACATTATGGTTTTGTCAAGGCATAGTAAGTCAATGCCATAATGATGCTGGAAATTCTGTCCTCTGGTGGTTTGAGTCTTAGCACTGTATGATGGAGTGAGCTCCCATCATTTGCCTTAGTTTCTGCTCTCCTAGCAGTTCAAAAGATTGCTACATGCAAGTAGGTAAATAGGGTACCACTTTGGTGGGAAAGATGGTGGTGTTTCAGGAGGATGATCAGATCCCTGCCAGTACTGGACCTGCCCAGATACAAAACTCAACTGTGATACTCTTACCACTCAACGTTGGTGGTAAGAGAAGGTCCCAGATGATGATGCTCATCCTTCTGGTGTGGAGCTAGTTTACCCCTGGGTAAGTTCATGAGAACAAACTAAATGGACTAGCACTCTGCAGCAGCCAAATAACTATTAACATTGTAGTCTTCTAGCTAATTGTACAACCACCATATGTTAAATGATAAAATGGTTTTGCTGTTGGTATGCATATAGTATTCTAAGTTGTCCTTGCTCTTACTCACTACCGTAAGGAGTATTATATCTGAAACTAATAATAACATGTTTTATGCAAAAACTAACTCATGCTTTTCCTCATTATACATGTAATTATTGAATTACATTATCCAATTCACTATTTTTGTTACTGATTGTAACACTTGAGGATTTTCTGCTCCTCCTACTATGTTTATTCATCTGCAAAACAGTGTTGCTTTAACTTTGTATCTTATACAAACAGCTGCTTGCTTTGATTTAGCTGAATACTTTGTTAGTTTTCAGGGTTTTTGTTTGTTTGTTTTTGTTTATCATTTTCATAAAGATTTTCTGCCTGCCAGTCATGATGCATAATTTACATGATGCCTTTTTAAGCAAATATATTTCTCAATAGCTTATTATTCCAGCACACTCATGAACTCTATCAGCTATACTGCATGCCTTTCCAACTTCGACACCACACATTGTCTACAAATTGCAGCTGTTCATATTTCCAGACCGGCTGAGAAAAAAAAGGCAGTTAAGTTTCCTAAATTGTTCGAAGGTTCTTGTTGTTTTGAGAGGGTCAAGCTATTTTCCAAAGCAGCAAAAAGAAAATGAGAAACAATGGATGGAAAGTAACCAAGGAGAGAAGTAACCTAGAACTAAGGAGAAACAGTGACAGCAACCAACCAGTGGAACAACTGGCTTTTAAAAGTTGTAAGTGTTCCATCACTGGAGGTTTTCAAAAAGAGACTGGATAATAATTTATCTGCAATGATATAGGGTCACATGCTTAAACAGAAGGTTGAACTAGAACTTCCAACTCTATTATTCTATTATCTATGTTCTAATTCTTGGTGGCCATGAGTTCTATTCACCAATATTGAATGGGAACCCTAGTCACTTGCACCATTCTGTAGTTAAGATTATGTAGGGGTCTTAATTTTGCCTTAAAATTGTCATAAATGTGTCCCAAGGTTTCCACGGCCATACATAATAATAAATTAAAAGAACACAATGAACAATAGTCAAGGAATGTGATATTTGGACATCTCTGACATCACAATAACACAGCCGATAACTGCCAGATGTTGAGATTTTGAGTGTTATGTTCCTCCTTAACTGAAATACAGATACTTTTTTAGAATAGGATAGACTAGAATAGACTAGACTAGGCTAGGCTAGACTAGACTAGACTAGACTAGACTAGAACAGAACAGAACAGAACAGAACAGAACAGAATAGAATAGAATAGAATTTGTCAATTGCTTACAAGATAATAGGTATAAGTAAAAACATAGTTATGAATACATGGATACATATAAGAAAAATAATATATATATAAAAGAAACAATAGGACAAGGACGGTAGGCATGTTGGTGCGCTTATGCATGCCCCAATTCTTTATTCTTTATTGGCCAAGTGTGATTGGACACACAAGGAATTTGTCTTGCTGCAAATGCTCTCAGTATAGATAAAAGAAAAGATATATTTGTCAAGAGTCAAGAATCATAAGGTACAACACTTAATCATAGTCATAGGGTACAATAAGCAATCAAATCATACTAGGAAACAGTCAATATAAATCGTAAGGATGCAAGGAACAAAGTTACAGTCATACAGTCACAAGTGGGAGGGGATGGGTAATAAGGAGTGATGAGAAGATTAATAGTAATAGTGCAGACTTAGTAAATAGTTGGATAGTGTTGAGGGAATTATTTGTTTAGTAGAATGATGGCATTCAGGAAAAAACTGCCATTATGTCTAGTTGTTCTGGTGTGCAGTGCTCTATAGCCTCGTTTTGAGGGTAGGAGTTGAAACAGTTTATGTCAGGGATGTGAGAGGTCTGTAAATATTGTCTCACTCCTCTTTTTTAATGTTATAGTGATATCCCACTTAATTTCCCAAAAAACGTCAGAGTCTTTATTTTCCCATAAAGTGGGGACTACTTTCTTTGAGGCAAAACCAGAAATAAATACATGGATTTTTCATCAACAAAGCATTAATAATCATGTGAAGGGAAGCCATGTTTTTCCCCCTATTTTCTTTCTAGAGGGTATTCAATATAGCACTGAATTACCACTAAAATTTGCTCAGGGTAACTTTTGAACCAAATTCTTTAGTCCTTCAGATGAGACCTTTAAAAGATGGTATTAGTGTCAATAGTTCATGGGGTTAGATTTTTCACACATGACAAGATTTATTCTTCAGCTCCCTTGTGAATAGAAAATGACGGTTTTCAACACCTATAAATAATAACTATTTATTCTGAAAACTCAATCAAATGTTTTTTGATGTGTCTGTTTTTCTGGGATATACTTATTAAAAATTGCTTTTGGCTATCTTTTCTTAATCTTGCCCATCTCCAGATTACTGATCAAATTTGGATGTTAAGAATAGTTTCCTATTATAAAATCCTTTAGTTGATTTGTTTCTAACTTTTACTTCAGTTTTTAACTTAAGATGATAGATGATAGATGATAGATAGATAGATAGATAGATAGATAGATAGATAGATAGATAGATAGATAGATAGATAGATAGATAATGAATGGATGGATGGATGGAAGGATGGATAGAAAGAAAGAACTTTGGTAATAAATATTACCAAATGTTAATAAACATCCTGCGATCTTCATATACTTTTCACTATCTGATGGTGCTCTAACTGGTGCCCCAGTTCTAAATTGCTTTTTTGGAAATATGCCCATTGACTTAAATATAATATTTTAGGATTTAAAGTTTCACATTATAATATAATGGATCAGTGGTTATCCTTTAAATAAATCCTTTTTGAATTAATATCTTAAATTATCTAGCTATATTTGAAATCCTTCCTACAATTATTCAGAAACAAATGACCAGTGTAGTATATGCAATTGCTGTAAAGACCATATCATCCTCCTCCTCCTCCTCCTCCTCCTCCTCCTCCTCCTCCTCC
>NW_020769335.1:1797308-1813899 GCF_900518735.1 Pseudonaja textilis | reverse complement strand
TCCTCCTCCTCCTCCTCCTCCTCCTCCTCCTCCTCCTCTCCCCTCTTCCTAATCCAGTACAATATGTAAATTCTTTTGTTTCTTATGCATTGAGAATAGATGCTGGTGGTGGTGATGATGATAAATTAATAAATGTCACATTTGATTCCTGAAGACTATGTTGACATGTCTGAATATAACGCCATTTAGGCTATTGCTTTCATACTTGGATTTTATCATACAAATTAGTTTTCTTTCATCCTTATTTTCCTTTACATCCATGATGAACACTTTGCAGAATGTGAAAGTTTGTTACTTTTATGCATTACTAATGAAACTTATAGTTGCTAGTCTGGCTTTCCAATTAGCTGAAAGTTTTTTTTTTCATATATAATAACTTTGTATACCACCATCCTTAACTACATTCATATATCACATATATAACTCTATTTTTTTAAAAGCCAAGTCTACTGCTATATTTCCTTTCTTTGGTAGAATCAGTCTTCTTCTGGGTTCATGTGCCAAATAATTATTTGGATCACCTTCTGAAATGTTTCTCTTCCATGTCTATCTGGAGCATTGACATTCCCATCAATTATGCAGTGCCTACCAGTGTTTATTTTACATTATGGCATTAAACAAATCAACTAATAACTACCTCAGGGTTAGCAGAGTAATGCCCTGTTTTCATTTTGATCTGTTTTCATTTAGTAAGAGCAATGTGTGCAGCATAAATCATGTTAGTGCTGAAATGAAACTCTTCATTACTTATTCACATATGCAATTAAAAGGGCATGAAGCAACCAAGAAAGGAAATTTAATAGACACGTTGAATACCAAACTTGAATTAGCATTCACTGAATTAAGACTTTATGAGTGTCAAGGACAAAACTATACTTGCTAATAGAATAAAAAAAAAGTGACTGTCCCAAAAATATATTTATTGGCTCATGGAAAGAGATCTAAACTTTGAACCTAGAGACAAAGATAGATAATGCAAATAGCCATGGTGTTGTGTAAGTTGCTCCATTCATGCCAAAAGTCACGACAATTGCAGAAGTATGAAAATGCTATTAAATGCATAAATTACTTTGGGAACTTATTTTGCAGGAGTAATGTAGAAAAAAAAAAAAAAACTAAGTTCATTGATTCAAATAGTATTTTGAAAAGTTTTCCATATAGCTTTAATATTGCCCATGACCCAGCACATTTTTCTTTATAATTCTTATGCTTGATTTTCTTTGATCCCTAAATCTTTCCTCAGTGATAACTTTATTCCCAAACTTCATATCTACAACAAAGAATAGAGTCTGTTAGAGTTGTTGCCTGGTTCTTTTATTTCCTCCAGCCTAAATCCTCTTTTTATTATCATGATCAGGGTATAGACCAAAATCTTTTTAAAGCATGATAAATTTTCTCTTCTGAAAATATGAATCTGTCATATACCAAACCAGGTGTTGATTAGTTACAGTATGAGAATAGTTAGGAGCCTGGTCTAGTCTTCATGGACTTTTGGGATCATTCTGTCTAATAATGGAAATCAAACATAGCATCTTTGCAATTTTTGCAACTGCAGTTATTTTGGCTTCATATGACAATAGTAAAATAGGACTCTGGGCAGTGTACAATACAATAAATAAAATTAGCAATAAAATCAAAATAACATAAGATTAAAATTTAAAAATATGCAAATAACTTTATACAATTTTGAAAGGTGAAAAATTCCAAGATGGGTTAGCAGTTCTTACTAAAGGTATAAGGGGATCAGCCAGCCCCATGGTTGTTTGGGCCTCTGTGTTCCTCACACAAGGTTGCAGAGTCAAGTTTTGACCCCTTTGTGGAAGGGGTATTCTCTGTGGGCATCTCTGATGACAAGATGTTCCAGAGTTGGTACCAGGGTTTTGAATTTAGGAGCTCAGAATGTAATATGTGTTTTACACTGAACATTTTTTATTAACTGGGGTTTATGTTAGACTGCCTGTCAAGTAGTACCTCTTCACAGACACAATTGCACTAGAATTTGTTTTCTTTTAAAAGGAGCCAGCACCAGATCAGCACATAATTTAAATGGGTAAGTTCAGCTTTGAACGTTAAAGGAAGAAAAACTTGCTTCTATCCATATATTTCATATTGTGTGTAACTCTATGAATTCTTAATTTGCCTTCAAGTTAAACTCACAGTGGAATAAACATTCTGAGTAGGGTTCTCTCCAAAACAGCCGTAGGAAAACCATTAGAAAATGCTGAAATAATGTGTCTGTGGTTTGAGAGATAAAGTAAGCTATAGAGGGTCCCTTACTCCTGAACAGTGGCCCAGAACTGGGCCATGACCCATTCAGAATTTGGCTGTGGAAATGGTGGGCAAGCACATGTGCCCAGATCTATTTGCATAAGCAGTGTGCAAGTGAAGCTCCATTTGTGCAAGCCACATGCACACATGCCCATTGCTAGTGCAAATTGAGTTGTGTACCTGCCTACCACTCACACAGAACTATCCCCTCTCCCCTTCCCAGAAAGTTTGGTGACCACTGCTATAGATTTAGGGGTGGGATTCTACCAGTTCTGTCTGTCTCTGTAGAACCGGTAGTTCTGAAGAGCAGCAGACAGAGAGCATACATAGAATCAGTTCTATGTCTGCTGCTGTTTTGGCTCACCCGCCCGCCCGGGCTCTTACCTGACCTTTATTTCCTGCTTTTTCAACCGCAGCTGCTTTGCGCGACACAACTGCAGTTGAAAAAGCAGGAAAAAAGGACTTTTCCAAATGCTGCGCACTTGCACGCAGCGCTGCTCAGCTGGCTGGGCAGCTCAGCAGGTCATAAATTGCACTCATGCGACTCATGCAACTCTCACGCATGTGCACACGCACGCGATGCCGAGCAACAGAACCGGTAGTTATACCAATCGGATTTCATCCCTGTATAGATGGTACTATATCAATGTTAGCAAAAAAACAACAAAAAAACGATATTTGGCATCCTTTAAAAACAATCTGATGTTGTATATCCATTATTCCATATTTAAGGGAACAAGTCAAGTTTCTTATCCCAAAGAGAGTAACTAAAGCCATATCTTTCAGCTAGATTATAATCTACATGTCTCAAAGTTGCTTTTTCAAAAGGTAACTGGGTTTTTTTCCCTTGAGGAAGAAATAGAAGAAGTTTAGCTCCTCATCCAAGAAGCTTCATCAGTTGTAACTGATTTGGGGGCGGTGAACCTGTTCTTCCATCCCCTCACCATTCAGTCACAACTAATGAAGCTTCTTGGTTCGGAAGTGAAATGTCTTGAAGAAGATATTCACTTCTTAACCAAGAAGCTTCTTTGGTTGTGACTTTTTCTTCAAGGAAAAAAAAAACAGTCCAGTTGTCTTTTGAAAAACTATGACCTGGATGACTGAGAATCTCCATAGACATATAGTCTACAAGGCTAGACAAGTAGCCCAAAGAGAAATCTTAATGTGTCTTGAATATCCTCCAGCCTTCCATTTCACCATACCCATCTTAAGATGCATGTCAGCATTTGTAATGCAATTGGAATGGTATCCTTAAAAGCATGTAGGGGGCATGCTTCATTTCTAAAGTAATATAATAATGGTTCAGTAAACTTAGCCACCTATTGAGCTAGATTAATACTGTGAGCTCATATTCTTTGTAAGCAATAGCTAGCATAAGAAGACAGGGAATTATGGAGTGCTGGAAGTATTCATTAAGTGTGATCAGTAAGATATTCTTAATTAACAACCTGCCTTGGACATGACAATGCATTTTAGACAAAGTATCCTGATAGAAATTAACAGATTGATGCATATATAATTGTTGCAGGCAATTTTTATGCCAGGATAGGCCCAAATGATAGGCATTCATATGCTAGTTATAAGTTCCATCTGTTCAATGATGAAGCAGATGTTATTTCCTTGATCCAATAACCAAAGGACAAGAAAGCAAACCTCACACGGCTAGTTCCTTTAATATATAAATTCTAAAGGGCTTCATTGAAGCTGATCACCCAGAACTAACTTACTAAACTAGGATTAAAACTGGTGTTACCAATTACTTTATTGTCTCCGTAGACTTGATAGGAGGACACCCATGTTCATCTACCCTAACTAGAAATCAGAAGAAATTTGGTAGGACTTTTTTTCAGATGAACCAATTTTATTGAATGCCATGGGGTTTTATGATCTATAGCTCACTTCATCAAAAGCATTGAGTGGTTAAACAAATATAGGATTGAAATGGAGATAATGCAACTGAGAAGGAGGAAGAAGATGCAGAATAAATATGATGGTTGTTATGCTATAAGAAATGTATACTGTAATTGATGCTGGACCTTGTCTTGTCAAACTAATAAGAAACTCTATTTTTTCATAGAATTATACAGACCACCAGCAAACTCATCCAGAGAACTGTTATTACTAATTGAAAATTTCTGGCTATTACAATGTCACATAAATTAGAAGTTGCATTCAATACAGCATTGCTTAAAGTAATTAAGTACTAGTTATGTACTAAAGTTAATCAATTAATAAAGTAATGTATGGCCCTTGAGACTCATTCAAAGAATCATATGCAAATTCATTGTTATAAGAGACTTGTAAAAGAAAAGCAGTCTTGGGATTTGTTCCAGGTCTTGTGACCTGGAAAATATCTCTCAGCTCCTGGTGATACAATCTTATTTATGCCAATTTATTCAAAATAAAGTGCTACAAAAGATCCATTGGTGTGTGAGCAACATGATTGGCCAAATTAATCAGTCCTGCCAGGAAAGTACACAGTAATAATGACAATATAATTTGTATGCCACCCAACTCTCAACTCCAAGACAAAAATTCTATTTTATTTATATTTTACTTTACTAATTTGATTAAGATTTCCTGGTACTGTTATCATCCAGTAGGGCTTGTACATATATCTATAACAAAGGTGAGGAACATGTGGACTTCAACTTCCAGAATTCCTGAGCCTGCATGGTTCTGAGCATGCTGGTTCAGGTATTTTAGGAGTTGAAGTCCACAAGTCATAAAAGGGACAGGGTTCCCCACCCCGATCTATATCTATATTGTTTATATCCATGTCTGTGTCAGTATCCATATCTACCTCTGTCCATATCTATCTATCTATCTATCTATCTATCTATCTATCTATCTATCTATCTATCTATCTATCTATCTAATCTATCTCTATCTTTATCTTTATTCTCTATCTATGTCTCTCCCTCTGTCCATCTCCATTTCTATCTCCATGTCCTTATCTATATCTATACCATACCTATATAGTTAGATAAATAGAACAACTGTAGCAAAATTTGTACCAATAATAATAGGGGCTTTGGACCTCTACCACTGTCTATCTCTATCTCTATCTCCATCTCTGTATATCTTTATATCTGTATCTATATATCTATATCTATCTATATCTATCTTTATTCTTTATCTCTGTCTGTCCCTCTCTCCATCTCCATATCTATATTTAGATAAATAGAATGACTGTGGTAAAAATAGTACAAATAGTAATAGGAGCCTTGGGTGCAATCCCAAACAACAGAAGCACCACATGAACACTATTGGCATTGACAAATTCACCATCAGTCAATTGCAAAAGGCAGCTTTACTCAGAACAGCTTCCACCCTGTGATGTTATCTGTAACATGATTAAAAGTCCAGATCTACTTATCCCAGGCCCTTAGAAAGGAATCAATAGGTAGACAAAAATGCCAAAGCCACTCTGAACATATGGCTGACTGTGCAATGAACCATACTAATAATTTAACATCACTGTATCATATATGTGTTTGTGTGTGGCTGACTGATAGAGATGGAGAAATAAATAGTTTGACAATGTGATGTGCTATAGGAAACTGGAAAAATTATATAATTATTAAGTATAATTATTATTTTTAAGTATAATTATGGTTTAAAATTCCTTCAGGAAGTGACATGGGATTAAAAGATGAATTCCAGCTGCAAATAAAATCTGCATACAGATGCATTCAGTTTTCTCTGGTCCTTCCCTGACTGACAGTAATTTGTACTGGAATCACTACCCACACCTGTGCAACCTCACAATTTTTTTTTCCTTTTAAAAATGTTTTAGAAGAAAGCACCCATTTTTTTAAAAAAAATATTTCCTGTCAAAGCAGAAGGTAGAATAAGAGGAGTTTTTCAGTATCTGCACATTCCATTACTGTATAATATTAAACATGAAGAAGTGAAGCAAAGCTGCATTACAAAATAGCAGCAATTCCTCTATAATGCCAATTACATTCTAAGTGGTTTTTAATTTGCAGTTTGTTTTTGTTTCATAACTCTCAGACTTATTGTTTCTATTTCCAACCAGAGAATGTAAAAGCACTGACTCTGCAGAAAAGAAACCATTTTTTTTTTATTGATTCCAACCGAGAGTGCATCTATAACAGAACATGGTGATAACAATAAAACAAAAATAGCAATATCTCATTCCAGATCAATTTCTCAACTTCCTTGGGATAACTGGATGGAAGTCCAATAGGATTTGTTTGTTTTTAAGTTGCATGAGTTTCAGAGTTATGCACTATAATTAGATGTATTTCTCTGAAATTAGATGTATATATGTCATTTAATTTTGTTGAAATATTTAAAAAAACCTGTGACTGTTCAAGGAAAAATGTCAAGTGCCAAGAAAATCAGGAGATCCAGACAGGTCAAATGGGTGTAAACTATTATTGTAAGCTTAAGCTCTCTATAAGAATCTGAACTACTAACAACCAAGGGAAATTAGCGGGAGATAAGAGTAGAAGGAATTCAAAATGGAATGGAGTTGGATCTCTTGTGGGTGGGAAGGGATTCATGACTGATTACTTGTTTGACCCCTCCTTCAGGCTCAACCTGGTCATCTCCTACAAAATATAAATCATATCATCATACCTACCTCTTGTCCTATTTTATCTGTCTTATGAAGGGATAATTTTCCTTCAAAGGTGAAATCTAGTAATAAAAGTTTCTTAGATCTCTGAGAAGAATATAACCTCAGAATGTGGAGTAGCAGAAATCCTCAGGATTGTCTCCCTTTTGGCAGTTGATATAAAAGACAGAGAAAAAAAGCATAAGTAATACTTTTTATTTATACATCAATAGCCTGACTGATTTATACGAAGAATTTTCCTGCTATGTTTCAGCCTGCTGGAGCAAACAGAAAAATAAAGGTCTTCTTAAATTCACTTTGATTCTAAATAGACATACAGGAAATAAAGGGTGAGAAATGAAGAATCAAATTATGCATCACAAATGTAGATATATCCTTCCTTTCTGTTTTATCTTGAGTCTCAGTATCATGCCATTTATTCTCTGAGCCATGAATATATTTGACACAGGAAACAGTGGCAAGAGGAAACATAGAGTTTTATATGCAGCAATATTGGGGACTTGAATTAGTTCTTTGTTTTTTCCTGCCATGTGGTGGCCTAGTGGTGAAGATGCTTGCCACCCATTCCAAAGGTTGAGAGTTCAATCCTAGGTAACAGCAGATATTTCTTTCCTAGGGCACAAAGAAAAAATATCTGCTGCAAATTATACATGGTGCCAGGAAGGGCACCTGGACAGTAAACAACTCTCCCCCAAATTAAGGAATTACAGGATTGTAAAAAGAGAATAGTGTAGTTTATATTACAGTTACTGTTGATTTAGCTAGTTAGTTAAACTATGGTCTGGTTTGAGTTAATCTTGATTGTTAGATAGTTGGAGACATGTGATTGAGGGGTCCTTGATGCTGTTTGAGCTTGGTTGCTTTTCTTTCAGATGTTTCATTACCCAACCTAGGTAACATCATCAGTGCATTGATGCTGTTACCTTGTTTGGGTAATGAGATGTCTGCAAAAAAACAGATAAGCTCAGAGAGGATCAAGGATCCCTAATTTCAACCCCTGAGCTACAAATGTTTTTTATTGGTACACGTGATTGAGTTTCTTGAGGCAGAGGTTTAAGAGGTTTAGAGGTTGAAGAAAGTAATAAGAATTGTTATAGGCAGATTGAAATTAAAAACACAGAGCTATTACATTGGATGTTAGTTCAACAGTTACTTACCACCCCAAACACTTTTCACACTTTTAAGGCAAATTAAAAATTAGCAGTCTGGATTATTGATATTTAGTAAATTAATAAACTAGGCTAATTAACATATGATCAAGCCAATTGGTTGTTTAAATCAGGGGTCCCCAACCTTAACAACTTTAAGACTTCTGGACTTCAACTTCTGGGAGTTGCCAAAGTTGGAGACCGCTGATTTAGATAATAAGAAAGCCAAACAGTTCTCTCTATTACTAATGGTAATAGCAAAGCATCAGGGCAAAGGAGTAAAAATATCTTGCCTTCAATCGAGGATCTGTATACTGCGTGTGTCAAAAAGAGGGCTGTGAAAATATTTATAGACCCCTCACATCCTGGATATAAACTGTTTCAACCCCTTCCCTCAAAATGACATTATAGAGCACTGCACACCAGAACTAGACACAAGGACAGTTTTTTTTACTGAACACCATCATTCTGCTAAACAAATAATTCCCTCAACACTGTCCAACAAAGTCTGCACTACCATTACTATTAATCTTCTCATCACTCCTTATTACCCATCCCTTCCCACTTGTGACTGCATGACTGTAACTTTGTTGCTTGTATCCTTATGACTTATATTGACAATTTCCAAATATGATTTGATTGCTTATTGTACCCTATGACCAGAGGTGGTATTCAGCAGGTTCTGACCAGTTCTGAAGAACTGGTAGCAAAAATTTTGAGTAGTTCGGAGAACCAGCAAATACCACTTCTAACTGGAGATTTTACAGTATCTTTCCCCTGCCATGCCCAACAAAGTCATGCCCAACAAAGCCATGCCCACAAAACCAGTAGTAAAAAAAAATTAATTCCACCACTGCCTAGGACTATTATTAAATGTTGTATCTTATGATTCTTGACTCTTGATGAATGTATCTTTTCTTTTATGTACACTAAGAGCATGTGCACCAAGACAAATTCTTTATGTGTCCAATCACACTTGGTCAATAAAGAATTCTATTCTATTCTATTCTATTCTATTCTATTCTATTCTATTCTACTCTACTCTACTCTACTCTACTCTACTCTACTCTATTCTTGCTTGTCGTGACTGTACTCAAATCAATGGGTAAGAAGTGAATGTAAGAAGGGAAATAAGAGGTTGTTTAAAAGAGCATGAATATGCATTTGTAAATCTGTGAGTATGTGTGCATATAATATATTTGGATAGGTAGCTAGATATGATGACATGTGCATGAATATGCACAAGGTGCTATGATTGGCTGTGTGTGTCTCTCTCTCCCTCCCCCTTCTCTCTCATGTGTGTGTGTGTGTGTGTGTGAGAGAGAGAGAGAGAGAGAGAAATGCATTCTTTTGATTGCTGACTCTTTTCCAATCCATGATCTCAGGATTTATTTATTTAAAAATTGCATAATTCAGGGTGGCAGAAAAAGTAATAGCAAAACTAAAGGAAAAATCATGGGAAATAATGGTATACTAAATTTTAGTCTGTAATTTTTTTTACTTTTCATCCAGCTCTAACTGCCTATGTTAATTTAGGAATGTTATACTTATCATTGCTTTTCTTTTCATTTAAGTTAGTACTGCTATAAAATTAGTTGCTTCTGCAGAAAAGGAATAAATGCCCGGCATGTTGTATGATTCAGATCTGGAATCAAGGGGGTGGATAGAATCTGAGCTCAGAAAGAAGAGCAATTCTAATACTTATGGATATATGTCTATCCTGCAGTACAGACATCATGGCGGTTGAGTTCCAATGAGCCTCCCACCTTCATTTTAGCCACTGTGTATCTACTGCAGGATGAAGGCCTCTTTCCCATGTTTCCAATCAATATGGTCCTGAGCTTTCTTTTGATATAAATATTCCCCACTAGAAGATGGGAAATAAATTTGTAGTTCCCAACATTCTTCTTACCTCCCTCATTTGGTGGTTCATTAAAGTAGAGGGAGCAAGAGGCTTCACAAAAAGAGGATTTTGTGAAGAGCCTTTTCCTCTATTTTTGTAATACATTTTTTGATAAACATTTTTCTGTTTATATTATCTATAAAATATTCCTTCCCCGGATATTTGTGATTATTTTAACCATTGGCTTACATGAAGCCATTGAAATCTTCCTTCGTGGCTGAAGATCTATAAAGAAAAGGAGGCAGAAATGACAAATGATTTAATAGATTTAACATATTGTTCACTAAACTAAACATTCTCTGTTTGGTTTCTTGGTTATACTTACTTTCTTTTATAATCAGTGTCTCTCTACAATGTGTTGCTTGTTTTCTGGTGGGTAAAAAATATGGCATATGAAATAACTGGCCTTTCTGAATCGATACATTTTTTACATATATAGTTTAAAAATAAGATTTCATTGATTTCATTTATACTGTAGGGTGATCTTTCAAATCAACTATTTCTATATTAGTCTTGGAAAAGGAGAATGGCTTTGTTTTAGAAATATGACCTTTTAAAACTTTAAGTTTGAATAAATGCAAGTAAAAGTAAGTTAATTGGCTGGTAGGGGAGCCAATTAGGGATTCATTAATCTCTATTTGCATAATTTTGACAAATCTTTGTCCCATTGGTGATTTAACAGTTATAAATATTAAGCTTAGTTTAGCAGGATTTTAGTTTAACAGGATGAAAAAATATTGAAAAGAACAGAAAGAAAGGGAAAAATCCTTCAATGCAGTAAGATATATTTAGAAAAAAAATATATAGAACTATTAATTAATTTTCCTGTGAATTCTGACTAGAGGAAAGTGCTGACTAGAAGAAACTGAAATGCATGATAAATGTACTAATCTCAATTTGGAAATGTCTTCAGAATTTCTTTGAAATTCCCTTTAGGCGAAACTCTCATGCAACTAGAGCATATGTTAATCCCATAGAGCATATGTTAAGATTAATATGTTACTAATCTTAGTAGATTTCTTTTCTTTTTCAGAATTGGTAACTCTAATGTAGGGTCACATTTTTACCTTTTGACATTATACAAACCAAACTACTGTATATATAATGAGGTTCCTTCAATACCTGTAAAATATTCAAAATAGTCCTTATTGACAATTGTTAAGTCTGGGGTTTTATGTGACAAGTGATTGTGTAGTGGGATTGCAAAGCATTTGTGATTTTTATCCTTCTATATACAGTTGTGTGTATAAAGCAAGCATATAGAATAGAATATACTAATATATACTAATAGAAATAGTATATATTTATTTTTTAGCTTTAAATCTCCTGCAGGCAAAGCAAGGAAAGGAAAGGCAAAGAAAGGAAAGGAATGGAAAGAAAAGGAAAGAAAGGGAAAGAAAGGGAAAGACAAGTAAAGGAAAAGATCCTACATAGTGTTTTGATTTAAATGTTGATTAGTACACAATTTGCATTCCAGACTGGGAAGAAACTGTTTTTAGAAGTTAAGTCCCCTGCATATTTAAAAAGGAAAAAAAAAAAAGAAACATAACCTTGTAGTTTTGGATAGGGTGCTTGAAGGATAAGTTAAGATATTGATCCAGGATTCTGCCTCAGAACCTCAGATTTCTAAATTGCAAATATCAAATTCCTTCAAACAAGTTATTTTATTAGGTTTCACATTATCTCTGCATTAATGCAGTAGATTTTCTGTAAGTACATAATCCTGATGAAATTTCATTCATAATTGTCTATAAACTATTCTATTTAAAAAAAAACAACTCATTGGACTTCTGGTTTGGGTCTGTTCAGCGACACACCAAAATCTGCCATTGTGTGCGGTTTTGATCTGTTCTTGCCGCTGGAGCACCCGATCCTTTGGATTTGGGGCTGAAGCCACATTGTAGAGGTGGTGAAGAGGGGGGAGATTGCTAGCTGTTTAAAATGCCATCACTCCTGGAGGAATTGAAGATGAGTCTTAAAAAAAAACAGAAAGAAGATGCAGAAAGGGGAGGAAGATCCTTTGGCTTTGTATTTTAATTTTTTGAAATGGAGATCCTGAGCTATGAAAAGCAAAAGGAAAAGCTTCAAGAGCAAGAAGAAGGGCGGGACAAAGAAGAAGCCATTTTCAGTGATCAAATAATGCAAAGTGTGGTAATAAGGGGAAAAAGGGGGAAAGGAGTTTAAAGTTTGAGATTAAAGGAAACAGCCAAAAAGAAAAATAGTCTGAAAAAGAAGCATAACAGCCAGGAAAAACAGAAAAGAAAACTACAGAAGGGAAAATTAGAGACAGATGGGTATAAAAAATGGGATGAGAAAAAGTGGGGAAAGATAGAAAGGGAAATAACTTATGAGGGACAAAAACAGGAAATAAAGAAAAAGGGGAAATGTACTAGGATTAAAGGTATTTGCTCAGTGAGAAAACACAGAGACAATGGTTAAATTAAATTAAAAGTAAGGATTCTGCAAAGGTACAAAAGATAGTGTTGTGACAGCAGAATACTATAAGGAGTTAGAAATGAAATAAGTAAATAATCTATGAGATAAAACTGTATTGTTATGTAATGGTATGTTTATCATTAGTACAATAATAAAGAAGAGAGGGAAACATTGCAATTGTTTCAAAAGATTGATAAAATATTGAAAATAAATGTGAAAGATTTATAGGGAAATGTATACCAGTTATTAGAATGAATTTAAATAATTATTTTTTCTTATTAATAGTAAACAATTTATAAGATAAAACTGTATGACTATCCAATGATATGCTTATTAACAGTTAAGTAATAATGAACAAGGGAGGGAAACATTTCAATTGTTCTCAAAGATTGATAAATATTGAAAACAAATGTGAAAGATTTACAAGGTTCATACCAATACTAGAATGATTTTGAATAACTATTTTGCTTACTAATCTATCTATCATCTATCTATCTATCTATCTATCTATCTATCTATCTATCTATCTATCTATCTATCTATCTATCTATCTAGTTTTTGCTATGTGTTTAGAATTTTTCTTTTTACATTTTCAAGGGGAAATACCAAGCAGAGACTGAATGATGAGATCTACATGATATAAAATAGATATTAGAAATTTGAATGTTATAATTTTAGAATGCACAAATTCAATGTTTAATGAGATTTCATATGATAATAACAATAAGATTTAAAGGTGTTGCACTTCGATTGGCAATCATAGGGGGAATTTTGCTTCTTAAGAATGTTGGAAGAGAACATATGAAATTTTAAACAAGACAGATGAAAGTATAAGTACAATTAATAAAAAGATATAGAAATGTAGGTAAAAGAAATACAATTGAATAAGAAAAAAAATGAGATAACCATAAAAGAAAATTAAGAGAAGTAAAGGGAGAAATAGTGAGAAGTTGGAAAAAGAGTAAGAAGATATGAAGTTGAATACATAAGATGAATATGCATATGAAATTGTGTCTGTATGGAAATGTGATAACCTGGAATGATGCTGTACTCAAATAAGATGTTTTATTTGTTTTATTAAAACTCAATAAAACTTTATTTAAAAAAATCTTATTGAATTTATAACAATAGGCTAGTGTGTGTGTGTGTGTGTGTGTGTGAATGCATATGTATATATAGGCTGAGAGGGACTAAGTAAGTTTTCATGGCTAAGGGAAAATGTTAAGGGGCTGCTGCAAAGAAGAGGGGAACAACCTAACCTCCAAAGTACCTGAAGGTGAAATAAGAAGCAATGAATGGAAGCTAATCAAAAAAGGAACCAAACTAGAACTAAGGAGAAATTTCTGGACAGTTAGAACAATTAACCAGTGGAAAGACTTACCTCTAGAACTTATGGGTGCTCCAACACTGAATATTTTCAAGAAGAGATTGGACAACCATTTGTCTGCAATGATATAAAGCCGTGATAGTGAACCTATACCACACAGAGCCCACTCAGTGGGCACGCAGGTTGTTGCCAGCTGCTCTTCTGGTTTCTGGCATGCACATGAGTGCCAGCCAGTGGTCTTCACAGGTGCCAGAGCACTAGAAAACAGCCCCCAAATTGGCCAAAAAACAGGCCTTTTTCCAATTGTTTTCAGGCCGTTTTTTCAGGCCCCAAACAGGCTGTTTTCAGGTCATTTCCAGGTCATTTTCCAGGCCAAAAGCAGCCCCCCAAAATGGCCTGTTTTGGGCCATTTTTAGGCTTTTGGGGGGACATTTCCAGGCCATTTTCAGTCTGTGTTTCAGGCCATTTTCAGGCCATTTTGGGGGGTGTTTTCCAAGCTATTTCCAGGCTGTTTTGGGGGGTTGTTTCCAGGCCATTTTCAGGCGGTGTTTCATGCCATTTCCGGGCCATTTTTTTTGGGGGGGGGGTTCCAGGCTGTTTTTTGGGCTGTTTTCGGGCCAAATTGAAAATGCCCTCCAAAATGGCCTGAAAATGGTCAAAAATGCCCCAAACCAGGCAGCTGGTCAAGGCAATCAATATTTTCAGTTGAAGTGCTACTAGATTTTGAAGTCCACAGTGCTCTCTGAACTTGGTTGTTTGCTTACAGATGCTTCTTTATCCATCTAAATAACACTTTCATTGCACTGAGCACAAACAACCAAGTTCAGGGAGCACTAAGGATTTCACAGTTCAACCTTGAGCTTTTGTAATCTTTTCTATTAGCAACTGCTCTTTTCTAAAACATCTACAGTATTGTGAACCTGCTGGAAATCCAGATTAGATATGTAGCCTGCAGACAATTGCTACTGGTGTTAACATGAAAGAGATTTCTTCTGCTATTCTGTTAATTCATTATTCTGCTGTTCATTCATTCTAGCAACCATAAAGACAGGACCACTCAGGTACAAAGGGATATATCTGCTTCTTCATCATATAATTCTTAAAATTAAATTAGCCTCAGTATAATAAATCAAGAGAGCCACTTTAAATTAAAAGCAACAGGCTAGAAACTGAAAACCATAAATTCCAGTTGCACCTTAGGCACAAAGCCAGTTGGATGACCTTGAGCCAGTCACTTTCTTTCAACCTAGGAATGAGGCAATGGCAAACAACTTCTGAAACTGTCCAAGAAAACTGTAGAGATGAATTGGGGCAGTCACCAGGAATCAATACTAACTCAAAGGGATAAACATATATAAATGAATGGGACGAACTCAAATTCAGTCCATAACAAATGCATGCATATATCAGTGTGTCACAGTGCCTTTTACCAGAGAATGCTACTTATCTCAGAAATCCTGAACATGAACATTTCCAACAAGTCATTCACTCTATACCAATGTTAGGAAGACACACAATGAGTTCTTAAGGTTTCATGTAATGTTTTCCAACATTTCTTGTTAGAATTAGTTATGTACCAGCTGCTTTTGAAATCGCAAGGTACCAAGGGTATCACCTTCTACATGAGGTGATAATCACTCATGGTTCTGAATCATACCTGCAATTTTGAAAATCTAAAACTTTTGTACAATTTAATTGTACTAAAAAAAAGAGACAGGAAAAAGAGCAAATTAGTATTAAATAATGTAAGAAATTTCCTCATTTTTAGAATTAGAACAAAGAACAGAAACCGAAGAGAACACATTTCCATTTTCTTTAACTATAATTATAATGTCAATTAATTAGGGTTCAACAAAAGCCTGGTCTTCTTTGATGAAAAGGTATATTGGAATTCAGACAAAATAATTCAAATTAAAAAGTGGATTAGGCAAATGACCTTTCTTAACTAATTAGAATAAAACTTCAAAACGAACAAAAATGAACAGAGGAGACTAAAAATATTTTTAAAATATTCTATAATGAATATATTATACACATTTGATATAATCAGTGTAGAACAAAAAGAATTGTTCTGAAGCAGACAAATGTTTTGACAGTAATCCATGGTTTATTAGTGGACCATGGCTTCTTAAAATAAAAACTGTGCTTTAAAAATAATTTGAGCAATCTATGTCTGTAACCAGATTAAAAATTGGGAATGCTAAAATGTAGAAAATTTCTGAAGAATCTATTTCTTTTATTGTTAATAAGTGTTTGATTTCTGTTCTAGTTCATTATGTATCTTTGTATTGTGTATTCTTGTATGTGTGTGTGTGTGAGAGAGAGAGAGAGAGAGAGAGAGAGAGAGGGAGAGAGAGAGAGAGATGTTCATTTGAGATGAAATGCAATAAATTTTGAGATAATTTAATTAAATCAAATAGTTCCAGGCCATATTTTAAAAAATATTTTAAAAAAGAAATATATTCATGTAAAAGATGAAAGTTCTGATTTATGAACATAGCTACATCTGTCAGTAGTTTTCCTTTACATAGATGCTTGCCATTAGCCATATTTATTGTGATGAAGAGATCTGAAAACTTGTCATTTTCTACCAGGGAAGTATTCTATTTCTAATGTGAGGTGGAATTTATAGGACTGTTTTTGTCCATAGCAGACAAATAACAGAGCTGTCTAGAAGTTTTATTATCTCGATATTCATGTGATTTGTCTTCCGGTGTTTTTTTTTTAATCAAAGGCTATACATTTTACTGAAACTGAGAGATTTTAAGGCACCATCTCCAAGGTTTAGAAATATAAATAAATAAATGAAAATATCTGTGCGTGGCAACTGAAAATCATGAATACTCTTAAGAAGACTGTTAGTGTTTGGGGACAAACCCCCGAGCAGAGTGCACAGCAGCAGT
>NW_020769335.1:1743279-1790972 GCF_900518735.1 Pseudonaja textilis | reverse complement strand
AGAAAGAAAGAAAGAAAGAAAGAAAGAAAGAAAGAAAGAAAGAAAGAAAGAAAGAAAGAAAGAAAGAAAGAAAGAAAGAAAGAAGTGGGAGGAATGGGTCCAGGGAAATTATAGATCAATCAGCTCAACACCAATACCTAGGAAAATCCTGGAAAAGATAATCAAATAGGGGATTTATGAACATCTAGAAATAAATAAATCATTACTAGAAGTCAGCATAAGGTTGTGCTAAACAAACCTTATTTACTACTTTGATAAAATGACTAGATGAGTGGATCATGGAAATACTGTTGATGTAGTGTACTTAGTGTTCAGTAAGACATCTGATCAAATAGACCACTATCTACTTCTTAGTAAGATGGAATAATGTGGGATAGACAGTATCACCACCAGACAGTTGGCTGACCAGCCACATTCAATGTGTGGTTCTCAATGGAGTTGAGAAGCATGCAGTGGGATAGCTCAAGATTTTGTCTTGGGGACAGTGCTCTTCAATATCTTCATAAAGAGCCTGAATGAGGGGATAGAAGGGGAAGTTATCAAATATGTAGTACATGTAGCCCAATATATAAAGTAGAACTACTGTGGCAAAAAAACAAAGACAGTAATACAAGGGTGCCAGTGGTGGTGTTTCCAAGCATCTGGAGTATCTCTTGAATACCATCAGCACTGATAAAATCACCACTAATCAATTGCAAAGGCAGCTTTACTTGAAACAGCTGTGATGATACCTTTAATGATATCAAATAATATCTGCCTATCCCAGATTCCTGGGGAGGACCTGATGGGTGGGTAATATAATAGAACAGAATTCTTTATTGGCCAGGTGTGATTGGACACACAAGGAATTTGTCTTGGTGCAAATGCTTTCAGTATACATAAAAGAAAAGATACATTTGTCAAGAATCAAGAATCACAAGGTATGACACTTAATGATAGTCATAGGGTACAATAAGCAATCAAATCATATTAGGAAACAGTCAGTATAAATCGTAAGGATACAAGCGACAAAGTTACCATCATACAGTCATGAGTGGGAGGGGGTGGGTGATACAGAGTGATGAGAAGATTAATAGTAATAGTAGTGCAGGCTTTGTAAATAGTTGAACAGTGTTGAGGGAATCATTTGTTTAGCAGAGTGATGGTTTTCGGGAAAAACTGTCTTTGTGTCTAGTTGTGCTGATGTGCAGTGCTCTATAGCATTCTTTTGAGGGAAGGAGTTGAAACAGTTTATGTCTGGGAAGTGAGGGGGTCTGTAAATATTTTCACAGCCCTCTTTTTGACTCATGCAGTATACAGGTCCTCGATGGAAGGAAGGTTGGTAGTAATTGTTTTTTCTGCAGTCCTAATTATCCTCTGAAGTCTGTGTCTGTCCTTTTGGGTTGCAGAACCAAACCAGATAGTTATAGAGGTGCAGATAACAGACTCAATAATTCCTCTGTAGAACTGCATCGGCAGCTCCTTGGGCAGTTTGAGCTTTCTGAGTTGGCACAGAAAGAACATTCTTTGTTGTGCTTTTTTGATGATGTTTTTGATGTTAGGTGTTCATTTTAGGTCATGTGATATAGTAGAACCTAGAAATTTGAAGGTCTCTACTGTTGATACGGTGTTGTCTAGTATTGTAAAAGGTGGTAGTATGGGAGAGTTTCTCCTAAAGTCTACCACCATTTCTACGGTTTTGAGTGTGTTCAGTTCCGGATTGTTCTGGTTACACCACGAGGCAAGTTGTACAACCTCCTGTCTGTATGTGGATTCGTCATTGTCTTGAATGAGACCAATCACTGTTGTGTCATCTGCAAACTTCAGTATTTTTAACAGATGGATCAATTGAGATGCATCATCATCATCATCATCATCATCACCATCATCATCCATAATGTTGGGTCTACCTAAAAAGAAAATGCAGATTCTAAATTTATCTATTTGATTGGTAGATCAGTGGGGAACATTACATTTGTATTGCGAAATCAGTACACAAATTTCAAAACATTTTTTTGAAAAAAAGATAAAATTAGAAATAATTACTGGGATTACTCAAATTGATGAGTTATTCCCTTAATAGAGTGTTTCAGAAGCAAATACATGATATTTATGTCTTCTCGAGTTAGATATAAAACATGTGATTTATTAGCATATGAGTTTGTTAGGTGTTAAAGGAAAACAAAACAGAATAAGAGAGCAGTATGTCAACTAATATCACTTCCTGAGTATTGTGTATTGTGAACTAGACTATAGGAGACCAGAGGCAAGATGACCACAAGAAAAAAAAACCATCATATGTAGCATTTTGAATTAGAAACAGAAGGAAGGATTAACGATTAAGTTGTAGGAACAATGACATCAGCAATGGTGCTTTAGTTGTTGAGGTGAACCAAAGAACATGTGCTGTGTTTACTTGCATTACGAAGGTGATCATGTACTGTATTTCTTTAAAGCATAATTAATCAGAAATATATTCCCAGTCATTAAATATGGCATCCTTTCTTTTGTTTATATAGATTTAAAGAAAAAATGTTCTCTGAAAAAAATAAATTATATTGATACATCTTTGTAAATGTTGCACTGATTTCCATAGAATTCCTTTCCTCCAGATATAACATTTATTTTTTTTTTTTAAAAGAAAGGCAATTTCCTTCTCCAAATTTACATTTATCATCTTAAGGTATGCTAGTTCCCCGCAACCCTTCAAACCTAAACTTATATGCCACTTCAATGACTATGCTTATTGGGAAGCATATATATATGCAATCTAGCAATGTGCACTTGTACACAATTTTCTTTATTATGTGTATTTCTGAAACACTAATCAATATGTTCCATATTGTTGTTCCAAAGCTAAACTGTTGTCTGACAGGATTTGACATTTCATATATTTTTTACAAATCTCTTTGTGATATCAGCATAAAGTCACTATCCATCAATTTGTAACTATAACCAGGTTCATTTATTATCACCCCAAAGGGTTAATTTAGCTGTATATAATTCTATTTTTCTTTGTTTATTAAGCTTCATCTCTGTAATTAATATAAACAATGGCAGCCATTTCAGAATAACACTGCAGAGATCAGAGAACTTAAATACAATATGCGACTATCAGAAGTAACTGAAAAGTTAGTGTATGCAGGTTGCACCACTTATGTCTAATTCTTTAAAAGTCTCAATATCTCTCTCCAAAAGATTTAGTTAAGTTCCAAACAGTGAGTACAATTAACCAATGGAAGAGCTTGTCTTCAGAAGTTTTGGGTGCTCCATTACTGGAGGCTTTCAAAGAGATCGGATAACCATTTGTTTCAAATGGTATAGTCTCCTGTTTGAGCTGGAAATTAGAGTAGAAGACCTCCAAGATCCGTTCCAAGTCTATTATTCTATGTTCATTCTAAAACTAAAAGCTATTTAATATAACTTCCTAGCAACTGGTCATAATTAAGTGACATCCTTTAAAAATTAATTTAGTCCAAATTATTTTTTCCCCAAGACCAGAGTTTGTTTCCTTCACAATAAAAAAAAAAAAAAAACTTTTCTCAAAGGTCATCTAAAGCTCAAAATGTAAGAAATGTCTAAAGATTAAGGTAATTACTGTTGCAGGATTAGTTTTCTGGACGAAGAAAAAATATCATTTTACTGCAAATGAGACACAAAGTTCTATACAGATAAAAACTTAGCATCTCTTGATACTAAAATCATTCCTATAATGTTTTTTTCAAGGAGATGTCAGTCTATTTGTTATGTCCCTGGAACTTGCCAACGTCCCCACCCAGGTCCGTTCATGCTGCGGGGGCGTTTGCTGCCCCTCATTGGCTGGCCTCCCTCGACAGCCGGCTATAAAAGCCAGCTGCAGGGTCCGGCCAGCCGCTGATCGCTGGGAGCCTGCTCCAGGCAGGGCTAACACGTTCAGTCCTTTATTGTTCCAATAAAGTCTTGTTGCACCAAACCCTGGTCTAGCCTCTCATTGCTCAACTACAACACTATTGATGCAATGAAATAGGATATATTACATTAAAAGGATCTGGTATAGTGAATGTGACTATTCAATACTTTATTTTTAACCAACATCCAGATCAGAGTAAGCTGGTTTGTGATGTTTCTTTATTTATTTAAGACAGGATGAGTTTTTTTAGCCAGTTGAATGTTTTTCCCCACAAAGCCAAGCCTTTGATACTTAGTTCAGCTTCATGGAAAAGCATTGGCAGCCAATATTTGATATTATCTGATTCTGCTAATATCAGCAGAATCTTTTCTTCCTCTGGAAGGAAAGCATGAAGCAGATTACTGAATATTGTTGGAACCGCAATAGCAGGCATCACATATAAAACTCCTTACAGTCTTAGAAGCATTTATTTTATTTATTTTCAATGTTATGCCTACACCCTTATGCCAAAATGGGATACAAGTCTATTGTTCTACTTCCATATTTGCTAGCTATCAATGGAGCCTAACATGTTGTTTACAAAGATTGTATCTGTATTCTAAAGTCTATTTAGATCCTTTATGCTATATTGTGGAAGAGCTTGTATTTTTTTAAAAAAATGGAAATCAAATTCATTCTCTTCATTTCCTGGTCACTATTATGATTCTTTTTTTAAAAAAAACCTCTTTCAAAAATAGTACTTGCTCTTTTTCTTTTTCCATAGTAATGAAGCCTGGCCCCGTGATCAGCAATAAAATATGATTGAAGGTTTGTTTTATAGAGTCGCTGGATAGTTGGTCTGACTTTAGGTGCAGTCCATGGAAGATACAGTCAATTGAAACTGACCCAAAATGTATGATTCCAAATATTGGAATTATACATAAGCGTTGCATGCTTATGTTGTGAAACACATAATGGCATTTACTCTCCTTCTTCTCTCTGCAAAACAACCATACCAGGTGGTTTAAGTAAGGGATAAATCAGAGGTATCAGATAGGGGGAAAGAATCTTTGCCTTAATGTGGATAAAAAAAGGGAGATGGAGAAGGGAGCAGGAGAAGCCAAGCATTTTGCTTGAAGAAAAAATTGTCAAGAAATTTACCTATGTTCCATGAACTGGGGGATCTGTTAAAAATAGCCTAACAAATGGAAAACATATGACTACTGAAGTAGTTTCACTGCAATGGAAAAAGCAACAAGACTGGAGCTTTTCCTTTGCCATGCAAATTGTATGTACATCTATACCGATACCTACATCTATAATATCTATATCTACAGTATGTCTATATCTATCTCTCTATCACTCTATCTATATGTCTCTATTTCTGTCTCTATCTAGCTATCATCTATCATCTTTTTATATTTTTTAAGTTTTGAAAAGACTATGAAAAACGTGATTTCTCATCTATAAATCTGGTCTTTAGAACTGGTTAGTAAAATATTGAAGTCTTGCACGTCAGTGACTCATCTTAAATTGACTAAACTTCACATAACTAGTGGAACTATTAAAACATTCTTCCCGTTCGCCATAAAGACAGATGAAAGTGGTTGCTTTTTGCTCCATCAATGCCAGAGAGACTGCATTTTCAGACAAATCCACATGACCTTATTACAGGCTTCACATTTATGTTGTGACAGCTTACAACAGTCATAATATAAATCGTGACCAGCTCAGATAAGGCCCCCCCTGCATTCTTTAGAGAGAGAAAAAAAATGTTTAAGTTGGATTCTAAATAAAGAATAAGCATGCAGAGACCCATATAGGCTATCAATTATTTGTTTTTTTTTTTATATGATAACTGGAGGCATGATGGCTCAGTAGTTAAAGATGTTGAACTTGTCATCTAAGAGAAGGACCAGGAAAGATATGAAAGCAGTATTCCAATATTTGAGGGGCTGCCACAGAGAGGAAGGGGTCAAGCTATTTTCTAAAGCACCTGAAGGCCAGACAAGGAATAATGGATGGAAACTGAACAAGGAGAGATTTAACCTGGAAATAAGGAGAAACTTTCTGACAGTCAATAAACCAATGGAACAGCTTGCCCTCAGAAGTTGTGGGAGTGCCATCACTTGAGACTTTCAAGAAGAGATTGGACTGCCATTTGTCAGAAATGGTGTAGGGTCTCCTGCTTGGGCAGGGGGTTAGACTAGATGACCTACAAGATCCCTTCCAACTCTGATTATCTGTTATCTGATAGCCCAGGTTCAAGATGTGAGAACCACATAGTACCCCCATTACTTGTCCCAGCTCCTGCCTACCTAGCAGTTTGGTGGGATGGTAATAGCATTTCATGTGCCTTGGTGTATAACTGTGATGACCTGTAATGTCTCAAAAATAACACAAAAACTAAAACATGTATCAAGGCCTTGTAATGCCTTCAACTTAGCTTCGCTGTTTTATTAGTCACAGTTTAAATTCAAAAAGTAGATAATGAAGCAAAAGGAAACCAAAAACAAACCACATTGACAAGAGTTCCAAGGCAAACCAAGATAATTAATCACACATTCCAGGAAGATAACCGGGGAGAGTCCATGGGAAGAATGCCAACAAAGATAAAGCTCATCCAAGAAAAGCACTAATTTGACTCCAGCGCCTGTGAACACGCAGTTCCAAACTCTTATACAGAGCTCACAGCTGCAACCCATGAGGAGGATCATGGCCCTCTCCTCCCTAGTAGACCAAACTTTTCCCTGATCCTCTCCTCCCTGCATGCCCTAGGATGGAGAGCGGATGGGCCTGGATCCTCCTCTGATTGCTCAGCTGGCCTCTGCCCTTCCCCAACCTCCTCCACCATCTCTGGAGCTACACTTCCAGTCCCTTCTGGCTATTCCTCCTCTTCCTCAGAGTCAGTCTCCACCAGGAGCATGACAATAACCATGCTGGCCACCTGATCACTGAAGTGTCTTTGGACAACTCTGGCTACCTCAGCTATGAAACCATCCTCTAGAGTTGTATATGACTGGACAAAGGAAAACTTTACCTTTACACGGTAACTAAAATTTTATTTCATATCTTATATACATCCCATTCTTTTCCCTTCCATTAAAAAAGCAGACAGGGAAGGAAATTCTAGCAGTAGACAAGGTCCAAGGCAAGCAGACTTGGCCATGAAGACAAGTAAGGTATAAATTTAAGCTACATTTCAGTGGTAGGACTCAAAATTTTTTACTACCAGTTCTGTGCTAGGGGGCATGGCTAGGAGGTATGGTCATGTCACTAGGTGGGTGTGGCTTTTTATCTTGCTTTTTGAAGCACCGCCATTTTGGGGGCCTTCTAGGCCTCAGGCAAGCCTATGGGGGGGGGATTTTGCTCCCAAAAGGCTTCCCTGGGGCTCAGGAAGTCAGAAAATTGAGCCGGGGGTGTGCAGCACCCATACCCATACCCACTTTATTTTGGGGCCTCCCTGGGGCCTGGGAAGGCAAAAAATGGAGGGGGCAGAGAGGGTTTTTTTGCCTTCCTGGGCCTCAGGAAAGACTCCTGGGTGAAGCAGTAAGTAAGCGAGGGGAATCCTGGCACAGCTGATTGTAGGAAGAGCTGATTGTTGGGAGGGGAAAAAAGAAATACCTTAAGGAATGACTGGGCGGGCTAGCATCAGGTGGGTGGGGCAAGCAAGCGACTGGTGACAGGGTGACCGGGTTGGGGGTGTCTCAAGCCAGAAGTTACTACTGGTTCAGAGACCCATGCCAAATCCTTGCTAGCAGGTTTCCTGAACCGGTACAAACCGGCTGAATACCACCACTGCTACATGCCCCTGGATTTCCAGTGCTACTCCCAAATAGATCTGCATATACAAAATTCTTCTGGTGCACTTTCCCCTTTCTGTTCTCTCGTTCCCTATAAGGAGATGGAAGAAGGGATAGCATTGTCATAGATTATGGATCTCTATCTCCCTGCATATCTTACCA
Source organism: Pseudonaja textilis (assembly GCF_900518735.1). The sequence continues at coordinate 1,783,160 of NW_020769335.1, read as the reverse complement.
AGACTGCCTTTTACTTTGCATATCTTACTAAGAGTGTAACGATACTTGGGATGGACAATCAATGGAATGCTTAATAGTAGCTGAAGGTTGAGATAGTCTTTCCCTTATTGAAGAGGAAAGAGATTAGACAGCAACTTTAGCAATCTTCAAAGATCTTTATTGTCTTTGTTTATTTGTGAAACATCCAATGATGAGAATGTCTACTAATGGGCAGTCAACACCAATGTATACATTTGACTAGATTTTGGCTTCTAGTGAGTTGTCATATTGAAAGCTTAATATTGACATCGCTTTGTGATGTCTTTTCCCCCCTGTTATCAGAACTGGGAAGTCATGTCAATATGAATCATGCTGTCATCACAATAGACCCTTAATGGCTATCCAGGAAAGTTTATCTTATTCTGCTGTCTATATAGTTCTAATGTACAATATTGTAAGGACAATGGTTACTGATTTCTGCAGCTAAAACTAAATTTCCAAACAATTTTGCAGGAAAAGCTGTCACCAATGTCCATGCAGAATGAGTTTATATTCCCTAGGCATTCCAACGCATCAAGAATTGACCTATCAAGTTATTAGACACTAGCGGACAGCAAGTAGTTATATATATATATATATATGTGTGTGTGTGTGTGTGTGTGTGTGTGTGTTTTCTTAAGTTTTCGCGGGTACTTACATGTATGGCATTCAGCTTTGTTCGGGTATTTTCCCACATCATTGTAGTTGTGCTTTTAAAGTTGTAGCGACGTTTCAGCAGAGTCTCATCTGCCATCATCAGGCTTCTGATGTTGCCATCCACTCAAACAGATCATTGCAACTCCTATGCAGTTTTTAAACAAGTGTGGTTAAAGCTAGGAATATTGTTGGAATATTTGGTATGTATGCAGAAGATACTCAGTTGGGAGGTGTTCTTGTTTATTTCTGCTCATATTGTGAGTCAGGAACTATTCTGTAGATCTTATAGGTCAATGTTCCCTTTAAAATAGAGTAATTAAAGTAATCAAAGTTAGACTTACAGTCTCCTTTGTAACCAAACCAATCCTGTAGAACAGGTCCATTGCTCCATTAAAATATGGAAGAGGGTGTTTCTGCAGCAACCTTTCAAAACAATTGGAGATGAACTTCACTATTCAGGATAAGATCATGACAGCTTTATTGGCCTTGAATTTTCTACATAAAAAAAAGGGTAGATAGAACTAATGGAAGACAAGCAACGAATGGGAACTAATCAACAAGAAAATCAGTCTAGCACTAAGGAGACATTTCCTGACAATTAGAAAAATTAATCAGTGGGAAGACTTGCCTTCAGAAGTTGCGGGGGCTCCAACATTGGAGGTTTTAAAGAAGAGATTGGACAACCATTTGTCTGAAATGGTATAGGGTTTCCTGATTGAGCATGGGGTTGGGCTAGAAGACCCCCCCCAGTACCTCCCAATTCTGTTATGTTGTTATTCTGTTAAAAAAATATCAAAGACCTAAAACTTACTTCAGGCTGCTTCAGCGATGGATTGGCAAAAGGAAAAAACTGAAAATGTGTGGGACATTTTCACATTGCAGCTACATATAGACAAGCTGTAAAAGTGGTGCTAAGTATTTAATCTGTTCTTTGTTTCCATGGAAATCCTTCTAGAGAGACAACAAGGAAACAAACTGATGCATTGATATTACCAAAAAAAAAAAAAAAACCCACCCTTTGTAAGAAAGAGATTGTGACTACATTAGAGGACTCCAATTCTCAATTAAATAAAAACAACTAGGAAAAAAAAACCCTAATAATGCTAAGAAAAAAAAAACAAGTTGCCCTTAAAATTTGAGAATATAGCCTGAAAAATAATGGCTTTCAGGCAGACTTAAAATATTTCAACTGGAAAACCTATATATAGTTAGGCAGTTTATATCTGCTTGGAGGTGGTGCAATTTAAGAGGTATAATTTTGTGGCAAGACCTCAACATGCAAATTAATATCACAGCTGGTATTCCATTGCTCCTTACTAAGCAGCAGTTTAGCTCCAGGAGAAGTACTTTGATAAATACTTAACTTTTTAGTTTGAATTTTTGACTGAAAAAAAATATATACAACACATAGAAATAATTTGTGGTGGATGGGGGTGGGTTTGTGTGGGTGTGCACACTCACATGTGTGTGCACATAATTCATAGATGAGGCACACAATTCTTTGGAAGGCTTTCAGCAAATGGAAAACCTTTTTTTATTAATTAGCAAAGAAACCAGTAGACTGTTGCCTCATGCAGATGATATAACCAAGGTTTTTCCCTTGCAACTTTCTTTTTTTTTCCAATCTGTTTTTCTCAATCATATTAATCCATTTATATGAATATTAGAGTTTTTAAAAATGGTGGAATAGGCAAGGCAAGAGGGGAGCCACTCAGAATCACCTCAAGGTGAGAGGGGAGATCAATAAAGCTAATAAATAAATATTGGGAGATGTGCTTAAATTTTGACAGAGCAATGCTTACATTTTAGAGAATGCGACTTCTGATTTTGTCTGTTTTGCACAAACCTAACTTCAATCTGGACATTTTTTTTTCAAAAAATGTACAAGTCAACTGTTTGTTTATTTATTTATAATTGGGGGGGACAAAATTGTTCCCCTTTTAAAAAACGTTTTACTGACTGATTAAATTCAGACAAAATGATTCCATTTCCCCATCATCAGCCTGTTGGAAGGAAAATCCACCTGGTTTAGTTCCAAGCTGGGAGAAAGGCACTGGAAATAACAAGAAAGCTGATTGAAAAGAAAGACTCAGTTTATTGATGAACAGAACCAAAGCATGCAGTTCTGGAGCAGCTCATCCAAATGGTTGAATGAGTGGATGGATCATTGTACATTTCTGTGACTTTGAAGTTGGACTCTTCTGGGGATTGTGCAATGAAGGAACTTGTGTATTTTACTAAATGGTGGTGGGTTATTATGCCCTAAAAGGTCATGTCCTGACTTTCTTAATTCCATCACCATAGAGCTGAAAATGATTTGTTTGTGAATAGATTAGCCGGGATTTCTTAATGGACCCCAAATCTCCATCTCTTAAGATTTCTGCTGGAAGCTGTTTTACTTTGCAGGAAAATGGGGCTGGAGCAGGTTTCTCTTTTCTCCTTGGGGAAATATAATATTCTTTCTCTTTTAATATTCCCCAAAATATTTCATTCTTTGGAGCGGGGCTTCCCACAAGCCATTTCCTCATATATCTCCACATTTCCCAAATATTAACAGTAAGTCTACCTTTGACTCTGGTCACTGTAAAAAGTGACTTGTGACTGTATGACTATAACTTGTTGCTTGTATCCTTGTGATTTATATTGATTGTTTCCTAGTATGATTTGATTGCTTATTTGTACCCTATGACTGCCATTAAGTGTTGTACCTTATTATTCTTGATGAATGTATCTTTTCTTTTTATGTATACTGAGAGCATATGCACCAAGACAAATTCCTTGTGTGTCTAATCACACTTGGCCAATAAAAATTCATTCATTCATTCAAACAAGAAGGTTAATATGAGGAATATAAGTCAGGAAGCTGTAATAACTTCTATGGTGAACCATACCTAGACAGGGGACATATCATATATATATTTTATTCATTAATCTGTGAAACAATTTACCCAAACCCTGCAAGGAAACCAAGATGTTTCAGTTATTAGCTTCTCTGCAAATCACCTGTCAAACTGTTTATTTTCCAGTGACACTAGGAAAATCTGAGTGTGATAATTGTATGAGAAGCAAAGCCAGTTTCTTGGTATGCTTCATTTTAGGATGACCTCTGGGGAGGAAGGGAGGGAAAGAAAGGAAAAGAAAGGAAAGTCTTTTCTTCTAGTTATTTACAGACATATATCTAGTCCAAAGCTATCTCCCCAAAATGACTTTGGTCACAATTTTCTATTGATGTTTCAAGATGTGGTTACTGATGCACATTAATACCTATTAGGTCTTATATGTTTGGTCCTGTGGACTCAAAATGACTGTTATTTCTCAACTCAATTCACCAAGTTGAGCTTTCAGGCAGTGAATACTATTTCCAACATGTTCCTTTCCATTTGTGTCTATTATCTCTGCTTACATGTGTAAGACTTCTATATTCTTATAACAACAACACCAATCTTCAGACTATTTATAATCCTATCTATCGATATAACAGAAACCAGGCACGGCCATAATAAAAAAGGAAAAAGCTGGCCCATGCTCAGAACTATAATAATTCCCTTCTTTCTATGCTGTAAATAACATTTCAATTTTTTTTTTATATTTTAAAATGCATGTTTTTTTTCTCAAAGTGTGAATTAGAAATAATATTTCTGATATTTTTTAATGCCAAAAGTTATATAAGGATATTCAGTCACTGTGAAGCCTAACCTTCAGTACAATAAAATTCCAATTTACATATTCAGCTGGAAGTTATAAATTAGATAAATTTGTACCAAAATTCATAGAGATTGATATTGGAAAAATCAGCTGTCCCTATTTTTGAAGGTTGTAGAAATTAATAGAATAGTTCAATTTTAGTTTTACGCTATGTAGAAAGGATACATGTACTGTGACTGTAAATTCATCATAAAATATAAATAGAATCATATATTTTTACTATAATAATATTTAGAAGGAAATAGCAATAGCACTTAGACTTATATATCATTTTACAGTGCTTTACAGCCCTCTCTAAGCAGTTTACAGAGTCAGCATATTGTTCCCCAACAATCTTGAGTCTTCATTTTACCCACCTCAGAAGGATGGAAGGATGAGTCAACCTTGAGCCTGATGATAACTGAACTGCCAAATTGCAGGCAGCCGGCAGGCAGCAGAAGTAGCCTGCAGTACCATGGCTCAGTGGCCCATGGAATGGAATGGAATCAAGCTGAGCTGAGCCGAGCCAAGCAGGAGATACTAAGAAAACATAGTTGCATGATTTGTCTTTAGAAACAGAAATGAAGCTAAACATCTGGGAGATTTCTGCTAATGCAATATTTTTTTCATTACTTACACAACAAAATGACACCTATATACAGTACATAATCATTAAAGGGCATACACAAAAATAAAATACTACTTTTACAAAGAGATGGAAGAGCTTAGTCATAACACTAAAGTCATGAGCTTCCAAGAAAAGCCAAGGAAGAAGAACCAGTGTTCCTAATATGATCTTGAACATAATATACCCCTTATTCTCAAGATAAATCTCAGGAAGGGCTTTGAAGTCCTGAACTTCATTAATAGAGAATCAGAGGATCTGTGGAATGACATCAAAGAAGTCATTAAGGTTGAATGTGAAAAATGACTGGCAAAGACTAGTACACTGAAAAAAAAAGTAACTTCAGAAAACTAATGATAGAAGTTGCCCAAAAAAGAGAAAGGAAGCCAAAACTGGGAAATATATTGGGGGGGGGGTGAGGGGCAATTAGCAAAAAAATTCTAAAGTTGTTAAAGGAGTGAAGAAACAGTACTTAAGAAGATGAGAGTGATTTTAAAATTGGTTGAAGAAACATCAATAATCTGTTTTGTGCTGATGACACTACTTTGATAGATGAAAATGCAAATAGTCCAGAAGCTCTAATAATGAAAACCAAGAAGCAAAGCGGAAATATGGGACTATGATTAAATTTAAAGAAGATGACCAGCTGTAAAATGTATAGATTTGATGACAATGAAAAGGGGTGCACCATTGGAAGAACCAGCCAGTGACAGATCATCTGAAAATGGTCTTTAAGCTTTCTCACTTTAATCTGGATAGAAGTTGACATTCCCTTCTGTAAGTGCATTAAGAAGCCAATGAGAAGCTAATTGCCTTTGGCCCAATGTTGGTATTAAGAATTTCAGTTCTTGTCTGTGTGAAAGTGCACTGCCAAGAAGATCAAGGTCTCCAAAACATTTTATGCCATTTCATATAGATTCACTAAAAAATGTTCCTTTTTCCACTCCATTTTTCTCAAAAGTGATTCCCTCTCCCCTTCTTCAAATGGAGTCAAAATAGGATAATAGTGTTGAGAATTTCATATACCATGATATTTTATTGATCAACATTCATTTTTTTTATGTTCGTTATTGGTTACTTATTTCTCAGTGGCACTGAAGGGCAAAAGCTCTCCCAAACCACAGAAATCAAAACGGAGAAATCCTTAAAACATGAATAACATCAGCTTTAGAACAAAACTAAATGTTTCCCTGTAAAGAAATGAGTAAAGAGTAAAGGAACTTTAGTTCCAACTGGATCTCAACCTATAAACCTTATGAGACAAAATTCAATTTGCACTTGAATTAGTGAAGTCACAGTAACCCATAAATGAAAAAAGAAAATGTGCTAACAATCTGCTCTATTTTGATAGTACAGAGTAAAAGAGGTTGACATAGAAATAGGCAAGGATACTGTAAATCATATAGGTAGGGTGAATGAAAATTCTCACTCAGATTAATTCCCTAGAAAACATACCTATCTAGCAGCTATGCTCAAAAATGAAAAGAAATAAACATAAAATAGAATTCTAGGGAGAAAACAGCATAAAAATGAGTCTTTGTATCTGCTTCACAGAAAATACTTAGATTTCAGAGTGGAAACCCTATATATATTCACAAGTTCCTGATTAAATAAATTGGGGTTTTACCTGAATTAAGTAAAGTGCATTCAAGAATTAAAGAGGACACAGAGATATGACTTGTCAGTAGCTGATAATATCTTACACTCATATTAGATGAAATCAAATCAATCATTAAAAACCCCTTGTCAGCCAATGAATTTTGAATCTATCAAAATGCAACAAGTACTTTCTGCGGTTACTTTTTGCCCCGGTTTCTGGATTTCTAAATCTTCTTAACTGTGCAGATAAACGTTACAATCTGTACAGCTGATTCCACATATATATTCCTTTCTTCTCTTCCCTTCCATTACTCTCTTATTAGTCCATATACAATAAGGTGGATCAAGTTACACGACATAAAAGTATGACATAATTTTAACTAATCTATTTATCTGTTTATTAGAGTTAGATGCTACCCTACTATATAAGACTCTTTTAGGTTAAAAATGAATACCATAATAAAAGAATAAATACACATGCATATTTACATACACACATACTATATATGTGTGTGTACATTTATCTATCTATCTATCTATCTATCTATCTATCTATCTATCTATCTATCTATCTATCTATCCATCCATCAGATATATAGAAACAGGCATCCACATCTCACATAATCTTCCATAATTAAGGTCAATTAAGTTGGAATCCTATTTATTGTCTGCCTGTTATTTTTTTTAAAGTTGTATCAGTGCTTTCCATCCTCATTATTATTATTAAGCTATAATTATTTTTGTGTGTGTATCTTTATCCTAGGGGCTTTTTCTCCATGCTTCCAAGATATTACTTGCATAATTTAAAATTATTTTTAATTTGCATATTGTTGTGTTCTGCCAGGTGACAGTTCATTTATTTTAATTACAAAGGTGTACTTTACATGCTAGTTATTCTCCCAACTGTTCGAGCATTTGGCATGATAAAATCTACTAATTGTTGCTTAGGGAATTTCCTTGATTTGGGGAAGGTAGTCATAATAGAAGGAACATGAATTAACACAATTTCATGAAACAATTTGAGTCAAAAAGAAACATGTTTTTCAGAATTCCTAAATTGATCAAAATGGTCCAATAGTCTCAAAATTAAATTACATTTAAGGAATTAGCATTACTTCTGTGTAATGGAAGGGAGATGTAATTTGAACTTCTTAATTCAGGGAAAGGAGCAATCAATTTATTATGTTCACAAATCATAACACTACATACAATTAAAAAGACAAAAAAGTTAAACTTGGGGAATTGAGAAAAAGTAAAGAAAGGAGAAAATAACAATAAAGAAAATATAAACAGGGGAGTTGACTTAAAATAGAACCAGTATTAAGATGAACAGTTTAAAACATCATTTTTACATTGATTGATTGATTGGAGCTATCTGCTTTTCATGAAAAATACTGCATAATCAAGAAAGATAGTTTTATTTGCATTGAAGCAGAATGTCATCTAATATTTGCCATATTTCACTTCACTTTCCATCACTCAAGTCCATTAGCCATTAGTCTCAGCGGTGTAAAAATCCTAAAACAACCCTTCCCCTTTAAGAAAGCCAAGCCTCACAAGCTCCAGAGACAGCAGGTCTAGGCTGTCCGCCAAGAATGTAATAAGGGTGGGGGAAAAATGGGGATTGCTTCTAGCTACGGGTTCTCTGAACTGCTTAGAAAATTAACAAGGGGTTCTATAGAACCAGATAGAACCGGTAGAATCCCATCTCTGCCTTTGCAGTGTTTGTTTGGCAATTCCGTGATTGCACTGGCCAATCAATCAGAATAGAGCTAGAAGGAACCTTGGAGGTCTTCTAGTCCAAATCCCTGCTCAAGCAGGAGACCCTACATTGTTTCAGATAGATAGCTGTCCAGTCTTTTCTTATAAAGCTCCAGTGATGAAGCCCCTACAACTTCTGAAGGCAAGCTGTCCACTGGTTAATTGTCCTTATTTGTTACAAAGTTTCTCCTTAATTTCAGGTTGCTTTTCTCCTTGATTAGTTTCCATCCATTGTTTCTTGCTTTCTGATGCTTTGGCAAATAAGTTGATCCCTCTTCTTTGTGGTAGCCCTTCAAATACAGGAATACTGCTATCATGTCTCCCCTACTCCTTCTTTTCTCTGGACAGATCATACCCAATTCCTACAACCATTCTTCTTATGTTTTTGTCTCCAGACCTTTAATCATCTTACTTGCTCTTTTCTGCACTTTTTCCAAAGTTTCAACATCTTTTTTTTTTAAATGTGGTGATCAAAACTGAACACAGTATTTCAGGTGTGGCCTGAAAGGCTTTATAAAGTGGTACTAATAGTTTATGTGATGTTGATTCTATGCCTCTGTTTATACAGCCAAGGATTGTATTAGCTTTTGGGCTGCTTGAGCCCACTGTTGGCTCATGTTTAAGTGATTGTCCACTAGGACTCCAAGATCCTTCTCACAGTTAGCTGTTTTTGAGCCAGGTCTCACCTAATCTGTACCTGTACCTTTGGTTTTTCCTGCCCAGGTGTAAAACCTTGCTTTTCTCTATATTAAATTTCATGTTGTTGGATATGGCCCACTGTTCAAGTCTGTCAAGTTCTTTTTTAATCCTGAGCTTGTCTTCTAGAGCCAAATAAGTGAATGGCCTAAGTTTTGTGTCCCACTGTAATTTTGTAAAGTCCCATCATGCTAAGTGCCAATTTCAAAGCTGCATTTCTTGCATAAACATTGTAATTTGACCAAGTCCATTTCCATCAACTCAAATGCAGATTCATCTAAGAATGAATTTGATAAATACTCTGGGACTTGGAATAATTACACATTGATTTACAAATCAACAATATTGATTTTCTAATGAAACAATCATGATAATCAAAAGCAGTTTCATAACATGGTACTTCCTTTTTAACCATAAAGTGCAGAAAATCGGGTATATTACTAAATGATTGTGCAAAGATTGCATTTTTAGAGATAAATGTATAAAAGAATAATCTTAAAGTACACTTCAATCTCTAAAGCAAGTCACCAAGGAACAAAATTATTATGATTTAGTTCTGAACAATTCAGAGTAGCTCTCTTGTGTGAACTGTAGGCAGTATCAAGTTATATGTCTTCAAAATTGCTTGCAATATAAAGTTTTATTATACAGTTCCTACATTTTTTCCCTGGCCCAAAGTTGAGCATTTTTAAGACTGATTGATTCAGCAAGAGAACTATGAGAAGTATGAGCTTCATTCTTTCTCATGCAGTGAAATCCATGTTGGATAGAAACTCTCAGCAGAACCATATCTAGAAACCTCCATGTTTTTCAAAAAGACTTGATGACTTTAGTTTGTTGATGCTTTCAGTTATCTGCTTTGGGGAAGTTGACTTGCTAAACTTCATTTCCACAAGGTTTTTTTTTTTTAATGATGTCATATGCATAATTGGGATAAGAGCAGGGGTGGGTTTCTACTGGTTCTGTCCACCTCTGTAGAACCGGTAGCTCTGAAGAGCAGCAGTCATAGAACCGGTTCTATGTCTGTTGCTGTTTTGGCCCACCTGCCCACCCAGGCTCTTACCTGATCTTTATTTCCTGATTTTTCAACTTCAGCTGCCGAATGAGGCACAGCTGCAGATAAAAGAACAAGAAAAGACGGCTGTTGCAAAGGCTGCTTCTTGGCACGCAATGTGCTAATGATGATTAACAGGCACTCACAGTGGGCAGGGAAGCTCGTAAATCCCGAACTGGTAATTAATCCTGTCGTATCCCACCCCTGGATAAGAGTAATATGAATCTTGCGTATAAAAAATAAAGCTTTCTGAAAACACTTCCGGTTGTCGGCTTTGCTTACAGCAGGGATTCGCCTTCTCTGCGATTCCTGCTGTGCTAGCTGCCTTGGTGCCTCCGATCCTGACGGATTTGGAGGCTAAGGCTGCCCTGTTGGGGCAGCTGAAGAGAGGGGGGATCCGGACGGGGATGAGGAGCATCGCAAATCCCCCCCAGCCGGCAATAACCCCCTTTTCTCAAGACGGTTCCAGCGGTGGTCTTTTTATGGCCACCATAAAGAAGCCGGCAATTGGATTAAGAATGCGCAGGAGGGAGAAGGAGTTTTCTTTTTTTTTTTTTAAAGAAAGTTTTTTCTTGGTTGAACTGGGACCTTAAGGATATATTTAACACCTGGGAAAGTAATGACTTGGAAGCTATTGTTCCCGATTGATGTTTTCAGCTGCGAAGAAAAGTGACGAAAAGGGGAAGTTACTCTCCCTCCCTTATGGAATTAACAAATGGACAAGAGAAACCAGCCTTTTGGTAGAAGGTAAAACCTAAACTACTTTGTTATAAGTGGGAAGGGAGAGGCTTGGGAAAATAAATTTTTACTCTAAGACTTTGCTGGAGGAGATGCCTTGAAGATAAAGAGAATTTTCTTTCCCTAATTTGACTTCACCCCTAGAAGAGAAACTGTAAAAAGAAGCTTTTACTCTGCCTGGACTGTTTGATGACTGTGGGACTTTGGGACGTTTGGGAACTGTTTTAAGCCTTGAAATAACTGATTGGTTTAAGAAGAGGATACAGAAAGAGAAGAAGAAACTTTAAAATGGCTCTATCTCTTGATGAACTAAAAAAACAATATCTAAAAACAAAGAAAGAAGGCAAAGATGTTATGGGAGAAGCCCTTTGTTTCCTAGATATGGTGCTTGCTATGTGTCAGCAAATTAAACAACAGCTGGAAGAAATCGAGGAAGAAGAAGCCATTTTTAATGAACTAAACGGTGTGACTAAGAAAGAAAGGAGAAAGAGAGGAGCGAAAAGGAAGGACTTAAGAAATAAAAAAATATTTATGAAAGAGAAAAAGAAGATGCAAAAACAACAGAATGCTAGAAAGCAAAAGGAAAGAGGAATGCAGAAAGGGGAAATTAAGAAGACAGAGGTTTTGAGAGGAGGGGGTAAAAAGTTTAGGCGGGCTAAGAAGGAAAGGGAAAAGGGGGAAAAAGTTACAAAGATATAAGACAAGATGGAGATAAGGAAATTTTTTTCAGGGATAATGGGTAATATATGGGTTTTTTTTAAAAAAAGGGGGGGATTCTGCAAAGTACACATGAGTATTGTAATAGTGGTATTTGTATTATAAGTAGATAACCAGAACTTTTTAAGATCTAATAAAAGGCTAAAATATCAAGGTATAACTTTAAAAGGTTTAATAATGAATGATAATAAGTTTTAATAAAATACTAAAGGGAATGTTTAAAATATTAGTTTGAATATAGAGTTTAATGGATTAATGTGTTGATTGTTATGGATTTATTATTGTAGTATTGGTTTTTGAAATAGTAGAATGTACTAAGCAGAATCTGATTGGGATTTAGGTGTTATTTTAAATTTTAATTTAGGGGAATGATAGAAAGGCATCATACTCCGATTAGTGATTCCAGGGGAAACTATTCTTTCTTAAATTGGAAATGAGACAGATGTAAATGGAGAAATGGAGAAAAGATATAAATTTTTTTTTTAAAAAAAAAGCAAGATTAAATATATAAAACAGAATTAAGATGAGGCAAAAGTGGAGAGGAGTTATATAATAGATATAGAATGGTAAATAAGATGGGTAATGGTATATAAGAAAAGCGTGAATACAACTGAGTCCATACAAAAAGAGGTAATCTGGGGCCAAGTTACTTTCTAGAAGAAAGCTTTATGTTTTTTATGTCTGTGTTTTATGTGTGTGTGTTTAATTAAGAATTAAATAATAAAATCTCGGAAGAAGACTAGATGAGAATAATTATAAACAAGCCAGAGGGAAATATAAAGTTGATGACTGGATAGCAGATAAATCAGAAAGGAAATATGATTGAATAATGATTAAAGAGAAACAATGTGGAATTTGGTAAAGGGAATTTACGTGTTTATATGGAAATGGGATAAATTATAAGTATGTGATATAAAGCAATATGTTACCTGCCTTGTAAGGATCTACAATGGAAAGAGGTTTTATGTTTTTAATGTTTAATGATGTTTTGTCTTGTTTGTTTGTTTGTAAAATCAATAAAACTTGTTTTTTTTAAAAATAAAGCTTTCTATTACATTTTCCTCCCTGTTCCTAAATATCTTTAATTTTGTATTTTCTTATGAATTTCTAGGAATAAATATCTTTATCTATTGATTTAGGTTTCCAGAAAACCTATCTTCTCTGTTGTAATTCTTGCCTTCTGCAATGATATTCCTTTGTGATGGTTGAGCATCTCACAGATGATGTTGTAGGTTAATGTTTGCTTTTGGGAAGCCTGGGATTTCTTTTTGGGATTTATTTATTTGTTTGTTGACTGGATTATATATATTTTTTAATTGTAAGTTGCCCAGGGGAGTTGAGAACCCTTTAAATTGCATCAACAAATTTAGAAATATATAGAAAAGAGTGCAGAGAAGAGTAACAAAGATGATTAGGAGACTGGAGGCTAAAACATAGAAAGAATGGTTGGTAGAATTGGATATGTCTAGTTTAATGAAAAGAAGGACTGGGGTGACTTAATAGCAGTGTTCTGATATCTCAGGGGTTGCCACAAAGAAGAGGGAGTCAAGTTATCCTCCAAAGCATCTGAGGGTAGGACAAGAAGCAATGGGTGGAAACTCATCAAGGAGAGAAACAACTTAGAACTAAGAAGAAATTTCCTGACAGTTAGAATAATTAGCCAGTGGAACAACCTCCTTCCAGAAGTTGTGAATTCTCCAACACTGGAAGTTTTTAAGAAGAGATTGGACAACCATTTGTCTGAAATGGTATAGGTTTTCCTGCTGAGCAGGGGGTTGGACTAGAAGACCTACAAGGTCCTTTCCAACTCTATTATGCAATTCTATTCTAAATTAAGAAGAAATGGGACAGCCATTTGTCTGGAATGGGTACATGGTCTCTTGTTTGAGCATAGGGTTGGACTATACCTCCATGATCCATTCCATTCTGTTATACTGATGCAGTTAAGTAATATTATGTTACAATGAAAAATGTCATCCTTGACAGAAAGTGAGGACAAGACCCAAGCTCTTCCAAGAAATTTCAAGTCACACTTTTCAACAATGAAAAAATATTTGAATTAAGAGAAAGCATCAATACACATAGTGGGATCTCATATAATGGCAGTTTTACTTCCATGACATGCAAATAATAGAATGAGTAATGTGGGCTTTAATTACCCTGGAGCCCTTCAAATGAGTCAAAACCAGCCCTTATAATCTGTGAGTGATATTATCCAGCCATTGGGGATGACACCAGGGTATGGAAAACTCATTTAGAATAAAAATGGGGCAGAAAGAACAGATTCATAAGTCAGAAATATATGGTTAAACAAAACATTGGGTCCAACATTATGGATATACTCCTTCCTGCTGGTATCATTCAGAAAGATCCAAATGTGACTCCAATTAGCTAAAACTTTCTATTTAGCTACCTCTTAAATATATAGCTGAAGGAAATATAGAAAGCTGTTCAGAATGTAGAAATTAGGCCAAGGTAGGTCATAGCAGACACAGAGCAAATGATGAAAAATTGAAGATTCAGTTGAAATTAAGATGTATTTTAATAATTATAAGCTAAGCAAGGGAGCATGAGAACATTTGGGCTTTCACGTATTTCACCCAGAGTAATATTTCAAAGCTTTTCTGATTGGTGGGTGTTCCTAGAGAGCAGTTTCATCCAGAAAGGGAAATTTATTATTAAAACTCTGACCCAAATCACAATTTAGGTCACATTATTCAAAATGTCCTTAACTACATTTTTTTTCCGGCTCAGCTATTAAAGCCAAATCTGAAGTGTTTCCAACAAGATTATCATTGTTTAATTAAACATATTGTTTTCGAGAGGTGGTAAATACATTTCCCATTATTTCTGTTTCTGTGTAGGCACCTGTTACAAAGATATGCCAGTTTTGAAGGTGTAATCCTGGAAATTTAGTTTATTTTTGAGTCCAGGGTATTGAAAATGGGAGAATACTCTCATTTTTAGTAATGGTGGCTATGCTTTTTTATCAAGGTGAATATCCTGCCTGTGCCCTGTTTACCTCCAGATGAACATCAATTAAGTATGATCTCTTTATTTCTTTACTGTCAAGAGAACAAGGATAGATAAAAGTAAGTAAGATGCTAGGAGAAAATTGGGTTTGTAATTTTATATCGTTGTGACTCATTTCTGATTTTTTGGAAACTGGAGTCTGAAAGAAGGCATAGTTTAATTTGAGATTTTAATCTGAGATTCACTAGAAAGTGGATTGAATTTGTGTGGTTTTGAAATTAAAGTTCAATTTTAAGAGAAGAGATTAATCCACATGATATAACGAGACCATTTCAAGAAGTAGTTCCACTTTTTCACCAAATAGAATGAAGAATAGGGGAGAGTCAAACTTCTTTTTTTAAAAAAATAAAACACTATTTTGACTCATTTTGATTGGATAGCTTCAGTAACACTGTAAATTCTTTTTCTGAATCTTTAAAAAAGATAGATCATAAATAACATATGAAAGTGTTCTCCCCAAAGGAGGAGAACTGGCAGCAGGACACAATAATATTATTTTCATCATTTTCAGCAAGAACTTGCAGATGTTCCTGAACTAGAAATTGGCTGAAACAAATGTACAAGGTGAACCCGTACTATCAGACATTAACACAATTGACTGAGTTCAGAGGAATTTCTCGAGAAAAGTACTCCACTCCTCTACTCACAATAGAATTCCCTATGCCTCCATAGGGCTTGAAATTTTGAGCCTGGATAATCTGGAACTGCACTACCTGCGGTCCAATCTAAGCATAGTTCACAAAATTGTCTGCTACAACATCTTGCCTGTCAATGACTTCTTCAGCTTCAACCACGATAATACACAGGCAAACAATCAATATAAATTCAAGGTAAACTACTTCAAACTCGATTGCAGAAAATATGACTTCAGCAACAGAGTGGTCAGCACCAAAAATGTTCTACCTGACTCCACTGTTACAGCCTCAACCCCTTGCAGCTTCAATCTCAAACTGTCTACCGTGGACCTCACTCCATTCCTAAGAGGTCCTTAAAGAGGGTGTGCATAAGCGCATCTGTGCCTACCGTTCCTATCTTACTGTCCCCATTTATCTGTATTTACTTCCTTTGTTCATGTTTATGTTCATACCTATACTTGTTATTTTATACATGTTTGACAAACAAAAATAAAATAAAAATAAATAAAATAAAACTACAGATTTTCAAAAATATTTTTAAAACAAATTCTTAGTCATGTACCAGATTTTCTGGGATTCTAGATTTGATATATCATTGTAACATATATTTTACTGACTTGGGTGGAATACCAAAAAATATTGGCAAAGTTTCAGTAAGACACAGAAGAATGGGTATTAGCCTTATGGACTACTTAATCAATGGAATGTCTTGCCTCCAGAAATTGTGGGTTCACCATTACTGAGAGGTATTCTAAAAGGATTGGACAACCATTGGTCCTGATGGTATAGGGTCCCCTCAGTGGTGGGATTCAAAATGTTTTACTACCGGCTCGGTGGGCGTGGCTTGGTGGGCACGTTTGGCACTTGCCAAATGCGCACTTTGCACAGAGGCACAGAGGCATTGGCGCAGGCACAGAGATGTTCCGACTCACCTCCTGCAAGCCTGCGCTCTCCTGGTTGCTTCAGCAGCTGCCACGCAGCAATCTGCTGTGCCATGCAAAGCAGCTGCGCTTCAAAAGCAGAGGATAAAGGTGAGTATTGGAGCCCAGCCAGGCGGGCGGGTCCAACAGCAGAGCAGTAGAGAGAACTAGTTTGGTCTCTGCTGCTCATCGCTGCTACTGGCTTGGCAGAACCGGGCCAAACAGGTAGAATATCACCACTGGGTCCCCTGCTTGGACTACAAGACTCCAAGGTCCCTCCCAACTTTGTTATTCTATGATTCTATGTAGAAATATTGGATGTCTATATTGGTCAGTGTATCTGTTTCAGGGCAACTCCATCCACCCATCTATCCATCCAACCATCCAGCCAATACTAGTTAAGTCATAGATAAGAATTCTGTGAAAAATATTAAAACAATTCTGTAATAGATTAAAGATCAAAAACAGTTAATTCCTTTCAGACATGGAACAATCTATCAAAACTTAATTATACACAAGGGTTCTTTACAATCATGATAGAAAAATATTTTGTTATTTTTTTCATGAAATTTCTGATTCTAAAAAACTTTAAAATTTTATGTCACTTCCCCACAGTGAAGTACTGTGAAAACAGTATTACTAAAGAATACTGAGAAGATATATTTAATTCTAAAATAAAGAACAGTCTTATTGTTGAGTTTCTGCTAGCATCTTGTCCCTTTTCAATTAAATTTGGTAAAGTCTAAAAAAATGTTTTCTTGATAGTGGATGATCAAGAAATTGACAATTGAATTATTTCTAACTTCTTATTAGTAGCTCTACTCTTGATTGTAATAATGTCTATTCTCCAATAGAAATCCTTTTGGCATTATTTCCCTTTTCATTCCCATGCTAATCCATTTTGGAAAGATCTTTGTTCTGCAATATTAAAACTGCACAGGAAATTTGATACAGTTCTGTTAAGTTTTCAGAGAGTTATTGTTAGCCCATTATTTAATATTTACGTACTACTGGTACTACATTCATGTCAGAAGCATCTACCAAGGCACTTCCAAGTTGAAAGGATTAGCTGGTGACATCGCTGGAGCTTCTTTCATGTCCCTGTTATTTTTCGCATTGATGTGGTACCTATTTATCTATTTGCATTAGCATACTTTCAAACTGCTAGGTTGGCAGTTGGAGGCGGATGTAGTAGGAGCTGGGGCTCATTCCATCACATGCTGTTGAGTTTTAAACTGCTGAGTTGTCGATCTCTCTTTAGACTCAACATCCTAGCCACATGAGCCACCATGCTCCCTACATACTATTTACATACTATTTTCCAATATTAATAAAATGTTTCCTTAAGAGGCATTAAAACCCTGGCACTTACTCCAACTTTGGACATAATGAGATGGGATATTATATCAGGGACATCAGCATGGGGACTTTTGAATACTTTGATGGGTTCAGACTTAAGAAGTTTCCTATTGACCCAAAATTTTATGTGGTGGAGGTGTCCATTAATATTCTTAAAACCACAGTGGGCTTCTAGGTGAGCTCCATTTTTTTCACCCTTAATCTTTTCTCTTCTTAAATATGTCACTAAGTTCCTTCTAAATATTGAGCAGGTAATGCTTGTAAGTTATTTGTGTTAACATAGATAGAAAATATTTAATTAGTTTTGAACTTGGGATCTTTAGTTAAAAAATGTACCAAGAAAATTAGCTTTGTAATGGTTGTAAAATAGATTGTGACCAAGTGGCCTTTATTTAAATCATGGTGCTACATAGACTTATTTAATTATTCTGCTTCTCTTTGGTCATTATCAAAAAGTGACAAGAAGTACAAAGGTAATTTTATCTTAAATCCCGCTTCTTAAAGGAAAGCTCAGGAAAATTAACTTGTTACTTAAGGGACACGTGGAAAAATTCTGAACAGGATTATAGGCCTCTTATTTGCCCCATGCTACATTATTATTTATACTGTATATTCACTAGCAGAAACTGTTATTGTCCTCTATGTTGATCTCTGTTCTTTCAAATGCACCATTATCTATTTGAAACAATTAGTCCCTTTTAATAATTTAAACAATACAGCCAAAAGATGAACAGAGGTAGATGCAAGCATTTCATATTGGCTCATCAGTACCTACTTTACAATAACACGGTTAAAATCAACCTCAAATATAAGATCTAGCAAGAGCATTAATTAAGCCTATAATGTATGCAGGAAAGTAACCAATGGCAAGCCTTTTGTGTTTGGCTTTCAGAATAAAGAAGCATCTTCTGAACTGGGTCCAAAGAGCCTTGAGTAATACAACAACAGCAGCAAATCATTATAATAAAATGTCTTATTTGCCCATTGTGAGACTCTTACTAACTATGGGTCACCAGGTGGATCAAAAGTCTGCATTTAAAGTTCAACTGTGCCAGAGGAACTCTCATTACCTGCCTTTTGCTGAGGTGGTTGCCATTAACCATTTGAAGCCCCCCTTGTGTATGCAGAAATTGCTTTATGTCAATCTATGCCTCCCATGGGCATACAGTTTGGCATTGGTTGCTTTCCTGCATACATTATAGGCTTAATTGATGCTCTTACTAGATCTTATATTTGAGGCTGATTTTAACTGTGTTGTTGTAATGTAGGTACTGATGAGTCATTACGAAATGCTTGCATCTACCTCTGTTTATCTTTTGGCTGTATTGTTTAAATTATCTATTTATTAAACTTAGATGCCACCCATTTCATCAAAGGGGGACTCTAGGAGGCTTACAATCATTCAATAAAAATGCCATATAAAACATTAAAACAATAAATAGAGATTTTAAATTTTAAATTTCAGTTTCTTTATTCTTTAAAATTAAACTGAAATTAAATTAAAATTCAATGTCTATGGAGATCCTCAGTCAACCATGATTGAAGAAGCTTCTTGGACAAGAAGCAAAACATTTTCAAAGAAAAAACAAGAAAGTCCAGTTGCTTCTAGAAAAAACACCTTTGGATTAAATTGATTAAGATAGAGAAGAAGAGGGGAAGATATGGCATGGGGAGGAGGTACGGTGACATTAGCTACCTCCAGAATACCACAACCCCACTGGGGCCCTAGGCTAGTTGGCACAGCTGTATCTTCAAGTTTTTTCAAAAGGCCAAAAAAATGGGTCTGGATTTAACCTTGGGGGCATGAGAGATGAGACTCATGGCAGAAAATACTCTTCTTTTAGACCTACTAGGTGAGATTCCTTGACCAATAATAATAATATAAAAATAAAGTTTTGTCCTTATTTATGGTGTATAGAACACGTTAAAGACAAAGTATGATGAATTTCCCAGCCTTTTCCCACTCACTTCTTCCAAATGTTAACAGCTGGCAGTAAATCATTCACTAATTATTTTCTTTAATGAGATGCGGATATGGCTGGATCTATCAAGAATATACATTTTGATAGGTGGTCAATCTTCCTGTGCTTTTGCTCCAGGGTTTTGCATGAAGTATTGTACATGCCAAAGCTAATCGTTTTAGTACTTCTAGACCCAGTTGTAAAACTATTTTGGAATAGTACTAAATCTATATTTAAAAATAGTCCAGTCTAATGTTCAGATGAACAGAAATCCATGAAACAAAGTGAAACATCTTCAGCTTTACTCTATAACCATTGGTCTTCCTTTCTCTTTAGCATACTTTTAAACATGGGCATTGTGTGGTTTTAGAATAGTGCTTTCCAATAATACTAGTGTTACAGAGTAGAAATAAATTTATGTTCCAAGTCACACAGACAAAACATGGCATAAAATTCAAATACTGTTTGAAAACTGGCTAAACGTGTCAATCCAGCCATCAATCCAAAGCTTCTTCAACAATTCAGACAATGATTCTGGACATTGCCACCATTAAAGTCAAATTAACTATACCCTCTGCAAGCAAAAAATGGAGAAGTTTTGCTCAGTCAGCAAAAAGGGCTGGTGCTGACTATGGCTCATTGCACAATTACAGCTTAAACTAAATTAAACAATCAAACCAACAGCAATATTCCATATGATTACACAGCAAAGACAAAGTCACCTCATCTGCCTACTGAATTTTTATGATGACGAGAAAGCAATATCTAGTCCAAATATGGAGTAATGAAATGATTCAAAATAGGGAACTGAGTGTACTGGAGTTAAATCCCATCAACTTTACTTATTTAATTTAAAGGCAGAATACATCATGAAAATGCTGGAGTAGAAGAAATAGAAATTTGGAACTGAAATTGCTAGGTGAAATATCAGCCACTTCAGATGTGCTGAAGGTGCCACTTTGGAAAAAGGAGATGTTAAGAGAGCAAATTCTGATTTTGCCATGTGTGTGTTTGTGTGCATACATTGTGTGTGTGTGTGTGTGTGTGTATGTACATATTGGGTAAGACGTTCCTGTTAAATCTATCATCTGTCTATCTATCATCTGTCTGTCTGTCTATCTATCTATCTATCTATCTATCTATCTATCATATCTCTCTCTCTCTCTCTCTCTCTCTCTCTCTCTCTCTCTCTCTCTCTCGAATTAACAATTAAGTCCAACCTAATAATAACAGGAAAGAATAAAGTTGGAGGAGTTACACTTTTAATCTTCCTGCATTTCAAAACATACAGAGATAATACATAATACAGGGAATTTTATTATCAAGGCCATGGTTTTCCCAATTGTATCCTATCGCTGGGAAAGCCGAACCACCCAAAAGGGTGAATGAAGAACAATGGATGTCTTTTTGTGATGCTCTAGGAATTGTGCAGAGTTTCTTGTACCATAGAGCAAATCATTTAGTACTAAATGAAGCAGAACTGGACTGCTCACTGGATAAACCAATAACAAAACTAAAGCTTAAATGTTTTGGACATTTAATGTGAAGGTAAAAATCACTGGAGAAGATCCTTTTCTTTAGAAAAAAAATTGTGACAGTTTTAAAAAAAAGCTGATAGATGAGATGGTTAGATCCTATCACTAATGTCACAAATCTGGGCTTCAAGAACTTAAATAAGCAATTATTGACAGACTGGCTCATTGAAATTATGTGTATCGTGGTCCAAAGAATCAAAACCAACCAAACGATTGAACAAAAGCAACAAATATGTGAATGCCAAACATTTTTCCAGCAATATTATTGTTATTAAACATCAAGTATTTAGATGATTGCTTGGCCAACCACCTTCATATCTTTCCATGGATTGATGAAATCTTTATTATAATCATTAATAAACTTCATGAAAATTACTTGGGAGAGGATAGGGATGCTAGTAGGTTCATAGGCTGAAAGAATGTATTTTAATATCTGTCACTAAAATGGTTGCTTGCTATATCCTTGTAGAAAAGATATCAAGCAAATTTGCACTCCAACCAACTTTTTTTAAACGCCCTTCAGTTTTTAAAATCATTTAGCAATCTTTATGTGGTGGAATTTTTCTTTCTTTAAATAACATTTTGTTTTTTTGTTTTTTTTAAAGGAGGTTAAAAACTAATATAAAGTAAGGGAAAGAAAATAAAGAAAAAGAGAAAACAAAGTGTAAGAAAGGAAAAAAAGTAAAAGAAAAATAGAAAAAAAAGATACGAAGAGGTAGCTTTCAATATCCTTTACAACAATTATAAGTACAATTTAATTACATCTTACTTTATGGTTGTAACATAACTCTCTACTTCCTCTAATCTATCAAAACAGTCAATTTAGCCACCTCAGCAAGAAAACAACCAGGTTCAAAGAACACCAAGGACACTTCAGTTCTATCAACTTTATTAATCATTCTTCCATGGGGGGATAATGACATATCTTTCCATCCTGATTCTACAATAATTTCACTGCAGTTATCAAATTCAGTTATGTGTTGTAATAGGATTTCAATAACTATATTTTCTTTTTACACTTTCACTTTCAGAGGTCTTTAATTAATTAAATCATTTAAGATGTCCACTATCTAAAGTTATTGGACTAAAATGATGAAGAATGTTGGTGGTAACATTTGTACAATACTTTTTTTATAACCTATGTGTACAGTATGATATATTTGTAGCAGGTTTAAATTAGCATTTATACAGATATTTAGGATTCTTCTTCAAAATGCTTTCTATTTATACTCTCTCTCTCTCTCTCTTTGGGTGTATGTGCCACTACATCGAATTTAGGTAAAACCAGAAAAGTGCTTGCTTTTCTAAAGCTATTGAATGATTTTGGGACTAAGATAACATGGCAAAGTACTCTGCAATTCACAGTACTAAAATGGAAGACTACAGTGGCTACTGTCATGCCCTTGGTAGAGTCAGACTCTGAGAGAGAGGAGGAACAGCTGACAGGGAGTGGAAGTGTGGCTCCAGAGGTTGTGGAGGAGGCTGGAGAAGGGCTGAGCTGGCTGGGCAGTCAGAGGAAGAGCCAGGCCCATCCCCTCTGCATCCTAGGACATGCAGGGAGGAAAGGAGGAGGCAACAACTTGGCTTGCGAGAAAGGAAGTGGCAATGATCCTCCTCATTGGTTACAGATGGGAAGATTAATATATAAGAGATACAGTTAAAACATAGGTTGCCATAAGCAAGTGTGTTTTATTTTGGTCTGAAGTTATCTTGGGTAGCGTCCTTCCAACAGACTGTGCTTTGTTATCTCCTTGAATATGGTAAATACTTCTCCTGTTCCATTGTGGACATTTTGTCACTGTAGTTTGTTTGGCTTTTTATTTCACCTCTATCTGCTTATTAAATTCAGACTGTATTGCTTTCTTTTGAAGACTATTGAGTACGTTTTATCTCCAACTGAGTATTACTGAACCAAGTTCAATGGGGCCAAGTTGGAGGCAAGTTGGAGGCAATAAAGGACATTTATTACATTTTGGATTTTGTTATGTTTGTGTTACACTATGAGTGATCACAGCTACATTCTATGACTTACATTAGCAATGTAAAAAGACAAATCAGATTCTTAATTTAACTAGCTTGATGTTATACATAGTGGTTCTGAAGATTTATGACTAGCAGTGGCTCTGAAGATTTCAAGCAAGCCTTTTTTCTACCATATTTTGAAGTTTCTGTTGATACCATTGGGAATTTTTGAATGTGAACCCTGTATTTGATTATACTGTCAAGGATTTTCCAACAGTGAGTTGACTTGCACTATTCTCAAGTATAATAAAAGAGGATATAAAAATGAAATTTGATATGCTGTTTATTATATTTGTGGAGAAATGAGAGAAGGAGGGGGAGAAGGAAGGGAGGGGGAGCAGGAGAAGACGGAAGAAGGAGGGAGGAAGTAGGAGTAGGAGGGGAAGGGGAAGGGGAAGGGAAAGAAGAAGAAGAAGAAGAAGAAGAAGAAGAAGAAGAAGAAGAAGAACAGCTCAGGAAGCATCTCTCCCACCCAATAGGAATATGAATGAAAATCATCAATTTTGCTGTTGATGGCTTGGATAAAGTTGCTGAAAATATTCTGTCTTTCATATTTTCAAAGTAAGATAAGAGTATGGTTAACTCTGATGCTTGCAGTAAATCATTGGAGAGTGATATGACTCCCCAGACATTTCAACACAGTGATAATGGATTCTGCTTTGACAATAAACTATGAAATAGGAGCTAAAGTAGAAAGTGCCTTTTAAGTAATACAATGATATTAATGTATTGTTTTGAATACATGGGTCCTGGACATTAGAAAATTCATTATGTCAAAAAATCTCAGCAAACATCTGCTGTCTCATTAAGAAAAAAAAAGATAATGAAAATAAATAAGCATTTAAGGAAGACAAACAACAGACTTGGTGAATTATGATACAATCATATCATCAATCTCTTGAGATAAAAGGATAGCTGAAAGGTCAAAATGTCCTTTTAATTTTATAAAACAAGACACAACAAGTGGGTCCCTGCTGCTTACCCTAAATACCTCCCCCTCACACACATTGGGGGGAAATTATCCACCAAACATTCTGAGTGCTCCTTATCTTTTCATATCATTTATAGTTCCATTAGCTTCTGTTTGCATTTTTTTCTTCTTGGAGTATAGGATTGATTTTTAATTGTCTGCATGACCTTCTTAGATTAAAAGGGGTTGGGTTAAAAACAATAGAGAGAAATGCATTTTAGTTCTGCATGTGAGAAAGAAATTGGAACATGCATATACAGAGTAAGGAATATAAAAATTCAGACTGTTTAAATGGAGCCATGTTGCATTTTCTCCTGGGATAGGTACCTGTTTTGGGGCAAGACAAGAGGTTGATAAGTTTAATAAGGAAGTGAGAAAGATTCAGGGTGTACTTAAAAATGAAAAAGAACACTATGGCTATAAAGGTAGTCCTCATGAACACAATTGAATCCAAAACCTATGTTGCTAAGTGAGACATTGGTTAACTGAGTTTTGTCCCATTTTACAACTTTTCCTACCATAGTTCTTAAGTGAATTATTGCAGTTGTTAAGTTAGTAACCCAGTTGTTAAGTGAATCTGGCTTTCCCATTGATTTCACTTGTCAGAAGGTAACAGAGACTGATCACCAGACTGCAAACATCATAAATGTGAATCAGTTGTCAAGCATCTGAATGTAAATCACATGACCATGGGGATGCTGAAATATGACTTCAACAGAGTGGCCAATGTCTGGAATACTCTACTTGTCTCTGTAGTTTCTTCCCCAAACTCTATAAACTTTAACCTTAGACTGTCTACTATTGACCTAACTCCTTTCCTAAGAGGTCTGTAGAGAGCGTGCATAAGCACACCAACGTGCTTACCGTCCCTGTCCTATTGTTTCTTTGTTCTTTTTCTTATTCATATCCATTTCATGTATTCATAACCATATTTATACTTATACCTGTTATCTAACAATCACTTGACAAAACAAAACAAAACAAAAAAACAAACAAATAAATAAATAAATAAGTTCATAAATGTGAAAAATGGTTGTAAGTCACTTTTTTCAGTGCCGTTGTAACTTTGAATGTTCACTAAGTGAATAAGTCAAGGACTACCTATATTATTAATCTCATTGGGAAAGAGCAGTCTTTGACTAGCCAAGAATAATGGTTAATGGTGGATAGAAAAAGCATGGGACCATATACAGAAGTCAGGCTCATCGCAAAGGTGTGTTTTCCAAAAGGCAACTGGACTTTCTTTTTTTCTTTGAAAACATTTCACTTCTCATCCAAGAAGCGTCTTCTTGGATTTTTAAAGAAAAATAAAAACAAGTCCAGTTGCTTTTTCAAAAAGAATCTTTGAGACAACCATGAACTGGATGACTGAGAACTCCACAAACATCAAATCATAAGCATTAAATCTATCTAAATCATTAAATCAGGCTCAGATTTTCTTCTTATCTCTGAATCCTAATTTTCATTATGCTTTTTTCACTATATTTTCACTGTAAATTAGAGTTGGCTGAAAAACACCAAAATGGGAATGCAAATGGGAAGAAATATTATGTATGTGATCATACAGCTTCGTAAGTAAATTGTAGAAAATATTTTTTGGCAGTTAACCCCTAAAATGTAGCTGAACTGAAAGAAAGGTATCAACAAAAATAAGCAATAGAAATACTTTTGGTCTAACAGATACAGATAGCGTCATAACACTGTTATGTTATGTGCAATAACAGTGTGCTGTTATTTTGTTAGAGATTTTCTCCGAAGTATGTATTTTGGAGACATACAAGTGATACTCTGTTAGTCAGGAATCACAAAAGACATAACTGTAGGGATTTTATTTCATCTATCTTGCAATGTCATGGCAGCTACAAACTTCTCAGTACGTTATCAACTAATTACCAAAAAATTGAAAGAAGCTACCATGTTTTCCCCAAAATAAGACTTGGTCTTATATTTTTTGCCACCAAAAAAACCAACAGGTCTTATTTTATGGGAGGGTTGTCATCCACTGACACACCTCACTTGCAAGCATCGCTCCTGGTCTTCTTTTTGCTGTCAGAGGCCTTCAGGAACTTCTTCAGCCAGCAAGGCCAGCAAGTGTTTCCTGAAGGCTTTTGCAGCTGATAACAGAGCCTGATCTGGAGCTCTGTTTTCAGCTACAGAGGCCTTCAGGAAAGCCTTGCCAACTGCAGAAGAACTGGGCCGAAGTGTGTGAGGTCTGGCTGCAACTGTCCAAAGGTAAGTAATAGGGCAGCTCCATCCCCGACATCCCCATCCTAGCTTAATTTTACCCGTGCACCCTGGAGTGGGTGGGGTCTTAATTAGGGCTTATTTGGGGAGGGATAGAGCTTATATTGGGCATGTGTGTAAAAAAAATCAAGCTAGGACTTACTTTTGGAGTAGGTCGTATTTTCAGGGAAACATGACAGTACAGAAACAAGCAGAGCAGATGTTGTTTAGAATGGGATAAATCAGGGATCTCCAACCTCTGGGCTGTGGCACATTTGGAAGTGGGCTGCAAAAGTGGCAAGTAAGAGTACACACATGCACGCAGCTCTACTTGGGCAAGCAGTCATCATTTCCTACTCACACATGAACAATCCCCTCTTCCTCTCCTCCTTGCTGGTCTGCCAATCCAGAAAAGTTAGGAACAGCTGGGATAAATAAGTGGTCCAATTGAGAAGTGACAAGGGCAGGAGTCACAATAAAGGTTCAGAAAGTCCTTTATTGAGTATATTGTGTCAGCAATTAGAAAGGTGAAGCTAGCTCTAAAAAGTTTCCCCACTTAGAGATAGTTAAAAGAATAGGATTCTCCCCTCCCCTGTATCTTTTAGGTCACATGGGCCAATCAGATCAGCCACAGATTCCCACTCAGCTTCAATAGGTGTCTGTTGACATGGCTTTGGTTCGCACACTGGCTGTTAGATGTTTTGACTAGCAGTTGAGGCACTGCATTCCTAAGTTCCTCCCTCCCTCCTTCCCTCCCTCCTTCCTTCCATGAATGGCAACCAAGAAACAAAAAAAGACTTAAGCATGACAAAGGATGGCTTTAGCTGAAGTCATTTTGCAGGTTGACACTGCTCACACATGTGCCTGCCACTCACACAGAACAATCTTTTCTCCCCCTCCTCCTGTCAGTCTGCCAAGCCAGAAAAGTAGTCCTGGGATAAACAAGTAGTCCAACTGAAACATGACAAGGGCAGGAGTCACAATACTCAATGTCCCGTGATCCAGGAGAGGCTGTAAACTGAACATCAGAACACAACAAGAACCTTTCTTTTCAGGAAGTACCCCATATTATCTACCTGGTCTTTTAGACATAGTGCAACAATCAACAGTGATTGGGAGGCTTATGAATTAACAGGTACCCTATTTTACTTGGAATGCATCTTAGCTTGCTTCTTGCCATATAGTCTCTGATGACCTCCTAATTTTTTAGTTAAAATGTCTACCACCATCACCTTCAATTCAGTCCAGAGTAGAGATACTTAGTTCTGGCTACCATTAGTATATTGATGATACCTCACTGTGAATAGTAGTTTGCAGTCTCTCAAACAGTCTTTTTTTTCTTCTTCAATTAATTAGGCTGGAAAATTCTGCTTATTATCTGCTTCCTTGAGATTGCATTCTGGAGTGATATCGGTTAACCAGTGTATTACAAATTCTTATCATATTATTCTTCTCCCTCAATTCATGCACACTGTGAAATATGTTTTCCACCACCTTTCTACTCATTCAACCACTTCTGCAAATCAGTTGTGAATTGTATAATGCAACATATCTACTGTAAAAAGTTAGCATCCACCCCTCTCCTAGAAGAATGAAATATTTTGAGAAATATTAAAAAGGCAGAATGTTATATTTCCCTGGATGATCTTGGAAAGCAGCCCCCACCTTCCTTAATAATCCACAGCAGATGTCAGCACTTAAGAGATAAAGAGATAGCTAGCTCTATTCATAAGCAAATACCTTCATCCAAGATCCAACAAAGGTAGGATTAGCTCTCATCCACAATAGGAATTGCCCAAAGCTCCTTCATTGCATCATCTCAGTTGCACCACCCACAGCAGTTCAAAATTCAACCAAACTTAGCTGAGACAACCTACATACCCAGCTATGACCCCTACTACAGGCCAATAGAATATATGCTCTTGCACAGGAACAGGAAGCTCAAGTCCAAAGCCCAAGAGAAGGTATAAAAAACCCTCACTCTCAAATCCATGTGGTCAGCTGCCCAGAATCACATGTGCTCGGTGGTTCTGTTTCATCAATAAGTGGACCCTCTTTCCAAACAGCCTCCAACCTCCATTTTGTCTCCAGTGCCTTTCTCCTGGTTTGGAACTGAACCAGATGGATATTTCTTCCAACACTACAGTACTTCTGCTAAATCCTAGTGAAATGCTGAATGCACCATGTTTGCATGAATTTATTTAATTCTTCTATTGAAGCAAGGCATTCTTTAAATAACAATGCCTTGATTTTTTTCATTTTTCCATTTTTTTTTATTTGTACCTTGGCTTTATTATTTTTACAAAACAAACAAACAAACAAACCCAGGGTGATGAGCATATCCAACATATCTTCCTCCTCTTATTTTCATGATATAATAACATTTGGATATAACTGATGCCTCATTTCCCAGCTAACTCCTACATCTATTTCTTGTTCTCCTTGAAATAAATATGACCTTCTCTTTCTCCTCCATGTTGGTGAAGATTATATTTCATGCATTCCTCATTGGTAACTGCCAATCATTTGCTATATCTCTCTTGAGCATTTCACTAAATTGTGGTTTCTCCTTCTAGCTCTATATATTTAACTCTTCTCTGTAACCTATTGCCATCCTTCATTTGCAAGTTCACTTGTTTTGAAATGTCACAGATTTCATCTTAATTAGGCACTGATATGAATCCCCATCCTTCATTCTTCTTTCTCTCTCCCCCCACCACTTCCTATATGTTTTTAGTTCTTTAAAATGTGGAGAAGTTTGAAAACAATTGCTCCAGTAAGACCTAGAGATCTATTAGAAGTTTACATTTTGCTTTCTCAGGCTTACTTCATTGTGATTTGTATATTGATAAAGCAAACAGCTAAGGGACCAAAAACCAACCAAAAAAAAAAATCCATCTTGTTACAGTATTATTGTTGTTGTTTTAATCATTTAGTCATTGTTAGTGACTTTATAGGGAAGTGCTCTCCATGCTATCCTGCCAAACATAGTTTCTTTCAGTTGTTGGATGTTCCTCTTTGTATCAGATTTGATGTTATAAAGCCAGTGTATTCTTCGCTTGCCCCTTCTTCTTGTTCCACTAACCATTTCTAGAATTATTGACTTCTCCAATTAATTTGTTATAGTGTTATAGGATTGATAGCAGTTGTAGTACATTCATTATTAAGGGAAAAAAACTGAGCAGAATTTTCCTAAATTTTCTTTCCTTATTTTTTCCTTCATCTTCAGTATCAGTAATTCTTTAGCTAGAAAATAACTTGTATTTGTCTCTGGCACTCATGATAAAACATCAGGAGATTCCAACAAAATGATGTGTGTGCAACCACAACTTCATTGACATGATTCTCCCACTTCTCTCCCAATGTTTAATTCTCCAACACCTGTACCACAAAGGTAGGGAAGAATATTTTTGATTGGTATTTTCATGTTCCACTTTTATCAGAAAACAGTGGCATGTCTAGACTTGCTGTTCAGTGTTATCAAATGTTTGAAATTTGAATTGAATACTGAGATGAAGGCTTTATTCTACATTGTGATTAATAGTTGTTCTGTACAGTTTGTGAGTTGAGAAAAAGCAATGGCCAAACTTTTCATAGCTTGTGTGTAGTTTTAAGGAGGTAACATTAAAAGGATAAGCAAAGCATTTACAGCTGAGACCATATTTGGAATAAAACAGTTTTCTGAAGCACTTGTGCATCTTGGGAGTTTGGAATTGCCAAGGTGGGCATCTGACACTGAACAATATATATAATAGTGTCTGATTAGAGATACCTGTATGAGAATATTTCACTAACAGGATTATATTTTTCTTTATACATTGTTTAAAACTTGTAACATACATACATACATACATACATACATACATACATACATACAGCCAGAATTAAGTCCTAAAGAGTGATTTATTAAGACAAATTGGATGATTCCTTTCAAATTTAACACAAGCACAGGTATATTTCTTTTCTGAATGAAGTCCCAAGGGTTTCATAGAGAAATACAATATTCCTGAGTCTTTGTAAATCAATGAAATTAAAGCATTCCATTTCCATCCTCACATTATAAGGCATTGTGGTTGAAGAGGCATGAGCTGGCTATATAAAAAAGAATGTAATTCTTCACATATGTAAACTTTCAAAAAAAAAATCTTGTTTCCATTGTTCACTAATTATCGGACTGATTTTTTTAATTTACACCAGCAGCTAGCTCCATGGCCATTAATTAGGTTTAAACTCTTTTGAGGGTGCTCCAGAGAACCATTTGTTACTAGTATACCTTTGAAACAGGCTGTAGAATATTTAACAGTTCATAATGAGGCTCGCTGTATTGAATTCAGTCATACAGGAGATCTAAGATAATGATCTTTAAAATTTAACTTGCTGAAGAGGTCATGGTATAGTTGTGTCTAGCAGGTGGATTTACCATCTTTCAACTCTACTAAATCTCCAGTTTAGATACAATCCAGGTTTTCAAGGTATCTTGCATTATTTGTAGTAATTATAAAATTGTATACTGCTATTGTATGAATCTAAAATCTGACAAAAACTTATTATAGTTCAATTTTATACAATTGCTGCAATTGTATAAATTGCCATAATTGTATAATATTGAATCTTAATAAGTTTTCTTTGGATTTTCAGATTGCATCTTAAAATAATGATTTATAGAAAGATTTCTCAACTGGTAAACATAATTTCAATTTCAGGAAAAATGAAAGAAGTTCTAGGCAATTGGTCCGTAATGCTTGTATATTTGGAAGAAGATAAATGTATTATAATAAATTTATTTTCATTATGTTTTTAGTTATTCGCATTAAAGGGATTTATTAACTTCCTTTAACAATCATCTTTGTAAATTTACTTACCTAAATTATAACTGACTGCCAGGATTTGAATTTCTATATTTTCAGGCTTACCTCTGAAGAGAGCAAGAGGATAGGGCAGGGGAGGGAGAGAAGGAGGGAGAGAGAGAGAGAGAGAGAGAGAGAGAGAGAGAGAGAGAGAGAGAGAGAGAGAGAGAGAGAGAGAGAGAGAGAGAGAGAGATGTAGATAGGCTTTTAATACAGATAATCTTACAATATGGAATATCCTGAATTAAAAATGGGAGGTGGGGTTGAATAGGACAATTTGAAAAATTACTAACCAGGTTTGTTTGTATATGTTCAAAACCTTTATGGAAGAAAAAAAAAATAAGATTGGTGCTGTCTACATTTTGTGGTTGGGAAGTTATTTGGAATTGAGTTTGATGAGTTGTTGCTTCTGACTTTTGATATTTTTAGATCTTTGAATACTATACTGAGAGTCCCAAGTCAATAATTTTGAAGTTGAGTGTTTTCTACTAAACCTCCTCTCAATATTGTTTCTTCAGTTACCAAACACATTCCATTAAAAAAAAATGAATAAACAAAAATCTATTTATAGAATTTGAAGAAAAAAAAAGGAAAGAAAGAAAGAAGAAAAAAGGGAAGGGAGGAAGGGAGGGAGGAAGGAAGGAAGACCGAATAAGTATTTGCTTGCTAGCTGCAAGGAAAAGGATTTTAGAAAGCTCTTTTTTATGTTTTTTTTTTCCTTTTTTAGAATGGTCCACTGAGGAAGCAGCAGCCAAAATCAAAACTTGTGAACTAAAATACAAAGAACTGTGAGCTATAAAGGATCACGTTTTAATGCTTCTGAAGTTGACTGAGGACTATAAACTAAATATCAGAGAGACTGGTTCAAATGTATACTACTTTAAAAGTAAACGTTCTAGAAAGTTAACCATTGCTTTTGTATGTTTCTATTGATATATTTCTGAAGTTTAAAATATTCCTACGCCCCCCTTTTTTATTATTTTATAACTTACTTTTTCCTGACAGACATTTTTATGGGCATCGATTGTGAAACTTATTTTATTTGTGTTATATGATGTCTGCCTTACTTAATCATGTCATACTGTGGGTATAATCAGATGTAGAATAGCATTATTTCACACAATGCTTCTGTGATCCAGTTAACTAATGGCCCATTCTAGAATCCACCTTGAATGAGTCACATTAAATGATCAAATGAAAATAGGATTGGATGGTTGATTGTTAATATGATCGTTCTTCTGCAGAATAGAAGACTAGACTAGACTAGACTAGACTAGACTAGACTAGACTAGACTAGAATATAATAGAATAGAATATAATAGAATAGAATAATTTTATTGTCACTATTGGCATACATTAAAAATGAAATTTCATTGCATATAGCTGTTAAAGGGTCACCACTTTCAATTTTATGCTACATAAACATGACAAGATGAATAAATACATACATACATACATACAAAATTGTGCACATACCCACATATATTACATGACACAGAGAAACAACACAGTCTAGTTCAGTCAGATGGATAGCATAACGCAGAGATCTCCATCCTTGGCAATGTTAAGTCTTGTGGACTTCAACTCCCAGAATTCCTCAGCCAGTCCACAAGTCTTAAAGTTGCCAAGGTTGGAGACCCCTGGCATAGGGAACAAAGCTATTAAAGAATCTGGTAGTCCTGCTAGACATACTTTGAAATCTCCACCCAGAGGGGAGCAACAGAAACAGACCATAAAGTGGGTTTATGGGGTGTCTCAAACAATGCTTTGAGCTCTAAGCACATAGCGCTTATAAGCAGTATCCTGAATAACAGGAAGTGGGCTTCCTATAATCTTCTTGGCTGTCCTCAGTAGTCTCTGTATGGACTTTCTATCTGAGGCGCTGCTGCCTCCAAACCAAACAGTGATGCAGTTTGTTAGAATGCTCTCAATCATAAGTGGCCAGGACAGAAGGAGAAAGATGTGCTCTCCTCATCCGATGCAAGAAAATAATGCAACAATTCCTTCAGTTTTAAAGAAAAGGACTATGTAAAACTTTCAATGTGCTTTCAATGTAGATAGATAGAAAATACCTTCAAATAAAAACACCAAATAACAAACGTTATGGTCTTTTCCAGAATATATTCTGATAATCCATCAGGTTAGACATTAATGACAGACCCATTGAGCAAGTGAAAACATGTAGATGCCTGATGAGTCAAGAGTCATTGCAGAAGTTCAATTACAATTAAGCCAATGCAGAAAAGCATGTGTTTGTTGTTTAAAACAAATTTCACATCACACACACATACACACACATACTAGAGAATCTAGTTTGGGGACAAGCTTATTTTGATTTGTTTTCTCTTTCTCTTCTTGTGCCATAGGAAATCTTTACAATATCTGAAACCTATTCTTGTATATTGCTGGTTTGGGGAGAGGAACATATTTTTATTAATAAAATGTTGAAATAAGTAACAACAGTACCATTGTTTTAGATATCTTGAACCAGTATAGGAGCACAAGCAGATAGTTTGTTGAAACATGGTAAGACTGGCCGGTGCAAATAGAGAAATATTTTATGCCTTACTTTGTTGTTTTCCTGGGAGCAAGTCTTATACTTCATCTAATTGCTATTACCTAGCTTCTGTTCTTGAGGTCTTTCTTGAAATAAATGCAATAAATATCTATATGGGAAAATATGTTTGATTTTTTACTGAAACCAGAATACAAGCCAGAAGTGGATACTGTTTATTTTGTGAGTTTCTGTTTTCATTCTGTAGGCCTGACCAAAAAAATGAAGTTCTGGGCATCTCTTGAACACTATTATCACTGACCAAAAAAAAAAACACCTTCGGTCAATTGCAAAAGGTGGTTTTACTTAGAACAGCTTACATCCTGTAATGATGCCATAAACACCATTAACCATATTAACACCATAAAACATCAACATTTGTCTATATCAGCTCCTTGAGAAGGACTCAATAGGTGGAGACAAATGCCAAATCCAGTCTGAACATCTGCCTGAAAGTGCCCAACCATAATAATTATTTTATCACTGTTGATTTTTAAATATCCTAATTTCTAGTTGTGAGTCATTCCAAAAAGTATTTGTGGATAACCTATAAAAGTGTGAATAAGTAAACAATATTCATGTTTTCCAGTGTCCAGGAACATATGCACATATTAATTAAAGATTGAACAAACCAGCTTATAGAGTACAACAATGTTGCTATTTTGGGGGGTGGGGGAATTGTGCTATGGTATGTTGATAGTTTTGTGCAATAACTTTATATGGGCAAATCACATGAAGGATTCTCTGTATGGCTAATTGGTGTGCTAGTTTAGCAATTCTCACAAAAGAAATAAAAGTCAGGAAAGTAAGGGTAAATGTTCCCCTGCACATGCGTGCTAGTCATTTCTGGCTCTAGGGGGCAGTGCTCATCTCTGTTACCAAGCTGGAGAGCCAGTGCTCTCCAAAGACGTTTCCATGGTCATGGGGTCAGCATGACTAAACACCGAAGGTGCACAGAGAGCTGTTACCTTCCCATCAAAGTGGTCCCTATTGTTCTACTTGCATTTTTTACATGCTTTTGAACTGCTAGGTTGGCAGAAGCTGGGACAAGTAAAGGGAGTTCACTCCATGACATGGCACTAGGGATTCGAACTGCTGAACTGCCGACCTTCAGATCAAGTTCATCATCTTAGCCACTGAGCCACTGCAAACTAAGGGTAGGGCAAGCCAAACCATAGAAAAAAGAGAAATCCAATCATTCCTGAAAACAAATACAGGTAGTTCTCGACTTATGACACAACTCAGTCCAACATTTCTGTTGTTAAGTGAGACATTTGTTAAGTGAGTTTTGCCCCATTTTGTGACCTTTCTTGAAACCTTGCAGTTGATAAATTAGTAACCCAGTTGTTAAGTAAACCTGGCTTCATTTGTCAAGAGGTCTCATCAAGATGATCACATGACCTCGGAACAGTGCAATGGTCCTAAAGATTAACCAGTTGCCAAACATCTGAATTTTGATTACATGATCATGGAGATGCTGCAAAGGTCGTAACTGTGAGAAATAGTCATAGTCATTTGAATGGTCGCCAAAGAAATAACTGTAAATTGAGGACTACCTGTAGACATTAAGAATAGAAGACAATTTTGCTCTGCCTAAAAGTCTGTGGAGATTCTCAGTGATCCAGGTCAGGGTGGTCCCGAAAGGGGCTTTTTCAGAAGGCAACTAGAATTTATTTTTTCTTTGAAGACGCTTCGCTTCTCATCCAAGAAGCTTCTTTGGCTCTGGCTGGATGGTGGGGAATGGAAGGATTTATACTCCTTGCAGACAGCTGGTCATTTGCATTCTTTTTAGAGAGATGTAGAGGCCACTTGGAAGTTTATCAGTGTCCTCGGGGTTACCTGAGTAGTGCTAATTGTTCCTGTAGTCTGCATTTTTTTCCCTCTGGAAATCCATTCCTACTCCCACACCATTCGAAGGGTGTTCATCCCAAATTGTTTAGCTAAAAGTCTGCAGCAATTCTCAGTTATCCAGGTCATGGTTATCCCAGAGGTGCTTTTTGGGGAGGCAACTGGACTTTCTGGTTTTTTTTTTCTTTGAAAAAAAAAATTCTCATCCAAGAATTCTCATCCAAGAAGCTTCTTTGCTCAGCCTAGTTTGGACATTTTGCTCTGTCTGTCTATTTGTTTCTTGTCTTAAGATATGCAAGAATCATCTCTGATCTACAGAACTGCTGATGCTGAGGAAGTAAAAATTATTCCATTGTGTTGCTACTTTTATTGTGCCCTTTTGCAGCAGGTTCTGCTTCAGCTGCTGTTTCTCCCTCCTCTCTCTTGCCCAAAGCTTTTCATGAGTTTTTAATCATACATCATTCTGTGATGGTATGAAGTTTGCTAAAGGAAAACTGGAGGAGAAAATAACCTCTCCAAACTTTTAATGTAGGTGTGAAATATAATCTGTGAGACCCTTGTGTAATAACAGTCTTGAGATTCCTGAATCTTGAGTGAATTTAATAGAGCAATGAAAAGCAATGCAATTTAATTTTAAACAAAGGGGCTCAGGCATTCAGACTTCTAATCTCTCCTTCAAATATATTAGACAATCCATCTTTATGATTACTTTGATCCTGTTTTCCTACAATTTTAGAAGATTAGGAAACAGGCATTATGAATTGTCACATAATTGTTAAACACACATATATTTGTATACCTACCATAATTAAGAAACCAAGCACCCATATTTGAGGTGTGGAAGACTGAGTTAGAATTAAAATATTTGAAATTAACATTCTGTTCTAGAAAGATTTTTTTCCAGGGGATTGTTATTTATTGCAGAGATAATTATAAATCATGTGCCATGATTTGAGGCGTATACTTTAATGATCCGCATTTGGAATTGAGAGGATTCACCTCTCGGCCCACATATGTTCATTAAATGACGGGGGGAGAATTCACGTACTGATTGGCATATATTTATTAAATGCCTGAAGTACTAAAGGACATAAGACAGGATATTCCCATACCCATACATATTCACTTTTAATATTTAACTACAGTTATAAGTAAAAAGGTCATTACTTTTATATTGAAGAACATTAACTAGGAATTTGGCATTTCTGACTCTGAGGCTGCATGTGGATACCTAGTTCTCAGGGGTGATGAAAACCATTCTTTACTATTCATTTATTTATTTATTTATTTATTTGTTTGTTTGTTTGTTTATATAATTACATAATTTATTTGCCACTCATCTTATATCAAATGACTCTACCCCATAAAAACATTAAAACAATCAAATATAAGATAACCAATCAGATAAAATAAAATCATTAACACAAGATGGAGCCATGATGGTACAGTGATTAGAATGCAGTACCACTGGCTAACTCACTGCTCACTGTCAGGAGTTCAATTCTGACTGGCTCAAAGTTGACTCGATCTTTCCTCCTTCTGAGGTCAGCAAAATGAGATTGTTGGGGGCAATATGCTGACCTTGTAAACTGCTTAGAGCTAGCTGTAAAGCAGAAAGCAATAACAATAGCAAGCAGGCTTATATACCACTTCACAGTTCTTTACAGCTCTCTTTAAGTGGTTTACAGAGTCGGCATATTGCCCCCAACAATCTGGGTCCTCATTTTACTGACCTCGGAAGGATGGAAGTCTGAGTCCACCTTGAGGTGGTGAGATTCGAACTGCCAAACTTCTGGCAGCCGGAGATCAGCAGTACTGCATTCTAACCACTGCGCCACCACAGAAAGAAATGATATATAAGTCTAAGTGCTATTGCTATTACTCGTGATGAAGGAGGGATACAAAAGGGGGAGGTGGGATTAGCTTTTAATTAGTCAACCACTCCAGTGTGAAACTCCCACATTCAACGGTGGGATTCAAAAATTTTACTACTACCCTGTTTCTCCAACAATACGGCCTCCCCCAACAGGAAGTCCCAGCATGTTTTATAGGCATGAAATGAAATTAAGCCCCTCCCCCCAAATTAAGGCCTACATTAAAACATGCGAAATCGGGGGGAATAGTGGGGGGGGGGGCTTGCTGTTAGGAAGTACTTTTGTTGCACACCCAGATGTGGTGCTGCCTGCGTTGATCCCAATACTAAGTGCCTCACCAATGTCGAGGTCAACATCCAAGCCGTCGCCACCCGCCCGCCCAAAGATGCAAAGGGGGGGATTAAGTCACCCCTGAAAAGACGGCCTAGCCATTTTTGGGGGGCTCAAAAAAAAAAAAAAGACCTGGCCTTATTATATGAGAAACATGGTAGTTCTGTGGCTGTGGCTTGGTGGGCATGGCTTGGTGGGCATGGCAGGGGAAGGATACTGTAAAATCTCCATTCCCACATTACTCCAGGGGAAGTGTACTGTAAAATCTCCATTCCCTTCTCCCTCCTGGAGGAAGGTTACTGCAAAATCCCATTCCCTCCCCACCCAACTAAACTGTTTTCCAGCTCCATTCTCCTGTGCAGGGGCCACAGCAGAGAAGGCTCTGCCTTCAGTGCCTTCAAAGGCTTTACAATACTATTTGGTTGAAATTATCTGATTGTACAATGAAAAAATATCCCTCAGTTAATTCACTGAAGCAATATAATATATGAGGGACATTCAGAGAAATACTAATGGTCTAAAGATGGCTCTGTGAGAGCGGATCTGATGATTGTGGTAAACAGAGAAGTCATTTGATGGATTACCTCCTAAGAAATCCTTTTTGGATTTGATTAGATTCTCCCACAGGTTTGCTCTATTCAAAGAGACTGTAATATACAATCTCTCTGCCTGCAAAGAGATTGTAATATAACAATCCTCAGTGAGTTTGAGAGCTCTGAAAGCCAGGGGAGAAAACATCCTGCCTAAATCATGATTCAGCACCTTCAAAGGATTCTGGGCTTGTCTGCTTCCTCTCTTGATTAATTTAGGAAGTTGCTTGTTAATGAATTTTGAATGTAAAGAGCCTTCTGAAAGACAAGCTCTGTTACATTGGGAAATTTCCTTTTTGCCCAAGAGTTTAGTTTAAACTTTAAGAATTAGCAAGATGAGTTTTTATTTTTGGAGAATAGCAACAAGGAAACTAGAGTATTAATTTTTGAAAATTAGGGG
Source organism: Pseudonaja textilis (assembly GCF_900518735.1). The sequence continues at coordinate 1,744,510 of NW_020769335.1, read as the reverse complement.
GATAGATGGACTCTAAAGAATATTTTCTATGAGGTGTTTTTTTTAAAAAAATTAAAAAATGGAAAGATTTTGAAATTAATTGTAAAAAATGCTACCTGGGGAAAGTTTTGTGAACTGAAAAATAAATATAAGAGATAATTTGAAGGTTGATGAGATAAAAACAAATATAGCAAACAATTATAATTATAGAAGTGACATATTAATACAGAAGAAAATAATATTTGTCTATAAAAGAAATTAAGTTTGTTTGGAAGCAATGAACCTAGAAATTATTTACAAGATTGTCTGATACTATAATAGAGGATGTAGAATAATAATAAAAAATGGTTAAAACAGAGACTAAGATCAATTTTAATGTGGATTTGGATTAAAAAATGGATTATAAATGATAAACAATATGGATAGATCTGAAAACAGATTTAGAAACTCCAAAATGTAAAAGATTTGCAGAACATAGTATTTCATTATTTTTTCTAGTTGTTTCTCTTCAATTTGTACATCACCTAGTTTTGCCAGACATTTTTTTTTCTTTTTTTCACAATAGTCATGAAAGGATGCACTGGCGCAGATGTCTGTCTGTTTGGATTCAAAACTCCCACAAGATCTTGACCTGTTCATTTCCAAGAACTTTGTCAATTTGGTGTTTTCAGTAATATTTGCTGCATTCAAACCCAGACTTCTGGCAAATCTTCCAATATATGATTTTGGCAACTTGATCATGGCATTGTAGATTACAGATGTCAAACTCGCTGCATCACGTTGCCATCACGTGATGTATCACGACATTTTCCCCTTCACTAAGCTGGGGTGGGCATGGCCTGTGTGTGACACATCTGGCTTGCAGGCCACCAGTTTGACACCCCTGTTGTAGATAATTAGTTTGTGAGATTTTGCTGCAGCCACTGATAAGGTGATCCACTGTTTCATCCTTAATAAATTGTTATTGTTATTGATAAGGTTTTAAGCTACTGAAATATTTACTTGTCTAGAGGAAAGAGGGAGTCTTCTTTTAAACATCTTCTTTTTTATTTTCATGCAATACATTTGTATTTTTATCTTTTCTTTCTTTTTTAAATATTTTCTGTAGTTTGTATTATTTTTTTCATCCTCTAATTTGTAAAGTTTAATAAAATTGTTAAAATAATATCATATGTGATATGTACATTGTATATTATCTGATCTAGTTATTATTATTATTATTATTATTATTATTATTATTATTATTATTATT
>NW_020769335.1:1725637-1743269 GCF_900518735.1 Pseudonaja textilis | reverse complement strand
TATTATTATTATTATTATTATTATTATTATTATTATTATTATTATTAAATTTTTATTAGGTTAAATTGAAGTCTGTTATGTCTTATTTCCAGCAGGGAAAAAGAAATAAGAAACTTAACCTGTCCAAAATATATGTATACATCTCCAGAAAAGTGAATTGTTTTAAAAGAAAATCCTAGGAGTTAATCCTAGGAGATTAACTCCTTTCTTCTTAATGTGGTGTTCTTATCTAGAATGGCTGTATATGTTCTCCCTTTACAGTCCTAAATGGAGTATGTAGTTCTTCCATAAAGCCTACCTCATTAGCTATTGATGAATTCTAGGCATGATTCAAGGTGGTAGTTGCAATCTAGAAAATACTGATTCAAGACTGGTTGACTTAGATATCATTGTCTCCTGTCCATAAGGTCATCCAAAGAGCTTCAGATTGGTCATGATTTCAATACCTGAACATCTAATAGCTTCTGGGAATGAAAGATGTAAAAGAACCCCAAAAACATAACAAAATATAAGGCGTGTTTTACAACTGAAAAGATGAAAAGGTGGGAACTAGTTTTGTATTTTGACATGATCCCCCCCAAACATGATCCCCTCATTTTGAAATTCTAGAAGGGTTGCAACCCATCTTCTGTCAACATCATGGCCTAAGGCCATTTTTTTAAAAAAAAAGAAACCATGAAATTTGTTCAAGCTTTCTGAGCAACTGTTTTGACTTGAAATCCCTTTCAAACTTCATCCACATCCGTGTATTTCAATGGCAAAGTGAAATTGGTAGGAATTACTGAGGGGTGGTGATAGAAAGATCAAGAGTTGGATAACCCATCATTTCTATTTTTTTACTTCTCTCTCATGTATTTTTCAGGTCTCTGGATCATAAACAGCAGCATCTTTTTCACATTCATCTGTGATGACTTTGTTGCTATGGTAACTCTCTTGAAGCTCTGCAACAAGGTGCATAAATGCTAGAGAGAAATTGGAACATAAAGGTTCATTGCTCCGTTACAAATGTGTCCTAGGTTTTCACTGTATATTTGTGTATGTATCCAATGAATTATTCTGAAGGAAGATAATAAGGTGTTCCTCTGGTATACTGAGTAGTCTAAAATCATTCACTTTGTTTTGAGTATCTCAGATATTCCTGATGTATATTAAGGAACAAGTATTCAGGCTCTTCAAGAAGACCAGGAATGTGGGAGCAGATCTAACACCCTATGGGAGAATAATCCAGGGAGTAGGAATCACAAAACAAAAGACTTTTCTCCTGGACCCCACTTGCTGAATTTTTTTGACAGTTTCTAAGTAAATCATTTGTGCTGGAACAAATAGGCCAGGCTAATCCTATCAGGATGAGATAACCACTTTGACACTCAGGCCCCGTTCCATAAAGTGCTTAAAGATGTTGACCAGCACTTTGAATTGAGACAATTAATGCAGCAGGTGTAACAGCTGTGTCATATATGCCACTGAAAGGGCCTTCAAATCCTTCTGAACTGCTGTGTCCTTACCCGTTGTAAATTACGAAAAAAGGTTCAAGGATACAATGTATTGCAGTAGTCCAACCAGGAGATGACTAGGCTATGAAAAACTGCATGCAGGACCTGTCAATCCAAGAAAGGGCACAACTGACGCACAACACAAAGTATAACACTACAATTACATCAGTACATACCTTTAGTAGTGTCATGAATTACTACAAGAAACATGGTATTTAAATGACATTTGATCAAAGGAACATTTGAAGCAGTGGTGGGATTCAAACTTTTTTACTACCAGTTCTGTCGGTGTGGCTTGGTGGGCGTGGCAGGGGAAGGTTGCTGTAAAATCTCCAGTCAGAGGTGGTATTTGCTGGTTCTTCAAACTACTCAAAATTTCCACTACCAGTTCTCCAGAACTGGTCAGAACCTGCTGAATACCACCTCTGATTTGAAAATAGCTTGTACCGGTATATTGTTTGCATGTATGTATGTATGTACAGTATGTATATATGCACACCGAGAGAGCATATATAATTAAAAAGTAAAAAAAAATACTGATTATCTTTTTTTCAGTCATGTTTGAGTGAAACCCACAAGTATGCAGTGCGCGCGCGCGCGTGCGCGTGCGCGCACACACACACACACACACACACAATATTTGTTTCTCTCTTCTGAATCTTTTTTATATTTTTTTACCTTAATTCAAATTTATCTAACTTTTGTATAACATTTACATTATTTTATTTTACAGTTGTTTTATTGTTAGGTTCTAAGACAGGGGTGCCCTTTGCTGTTTCCAGGGCAGTCATGGGGGCCAGATCAAACCACATCGTGGAATGAGTTTGACATCCCTATTCAAAGAATTTAAAATTTGCTATTCATCAGCTATGGCTCTTGTAAGTTCAGTAATGAAAATAGAGCAAAGCATCAGTTGCTAATCTTAATGAAGTTCACAATTAATCATTATTAATTAAAGGGAAAAAGGTACTAGCAGTTGAACATATTATTTTCCAATTCATCTATAATAAGTTTGGAAAGTTCTATTCTTGATTCAAACCATTAAAACATTTAAGCTGCATGTTTTTGACAGATAACACTATTCCTATATAAAGTTTGCCATTAATTTGGTTCCTTTAACCCAGCTACTTTCATTGTGCTATCTGCATCATTAAATTACACAATAACTAGAGCCAATCTGCATATTCTAAAGAAGAGTGAAGACTATTTTCTTTTGAACTTGTTCAATGGGATTTTGGAAATGAATATGTATTAAGCATCGTGAACTCATTTGATAATGATCCTTAAATCTGAAGCTTATTTTATTTACATGTGTAGCATTATAATTATGCAAATCAAAGTAATAAGCAAAGTAAAACAATCAACCGTCTGAATTTATGACAGAATTATTCAAAGGTCAATATAAACCTTGTGACCATATAAAGGAAATGTCCAGATACACAATGTAACCATATCGATAGTTTTAATAAAGTCTGTTTCCTAATTTTTCATTTTCTGGTAGCAACCAAGGGCAATTTCTCTAAATTATAGCATCAAGAGAGAGTGTACCCAAGAAGATAGCTGGCATACAAATAAATAAGAAATCTGAAACAATGATGAATCTTGAAGGAAGTTTCTCTGGATCTAGGAACAGAGCTGAGGATAGCTACAAAATTGATGCAAGAATAGAAAATCTAAAAATTTGAGCCAGACTTTGACATGGAAAAATACTGAAAGTATCTCTAGCATATTTAAAAATAAGCTGTGAACTTTTTATGAATATTCCAGAGAAAGTGAAAGCTCAAGGCCTTTTATTTATAATGAATAATCTGAGTTTAATTCAGGTTCCTGGTATGTCTTTAACTAATATATGTCATTCATTTACTCCCATTTGTCTCATAAAGAGAGAAAATAATGAGCTTTTTTCATCTCTTAATTGCTTTGTACTTATTTACCTGCAAACTGTTCAGCTCTGTTAGTAAAAGCATGTGGGTGGGTGGGTTTGCAAGCAAGCCAGACTTTACCATTAATCAACCTTCAATAAACAGTATTTTGTATGTCTTTAATATTTCCCATCTCAGCATTTGCTGATTAATGAGAAGAATCCAAAGAATAAATATTTTAATCAATGTTCATTGTTAACAGGACAATTACAAGAGGTGGGAAACATCAGCACTGCTGCAAATAAAATAAATAAATAATAATTATTATTTTTTACTATCTTTATCCATATTATATACGTTCATCTCATTTTATGAGCCATTAGGGCAGTTATACACATTATACATACATGATATGAATGCAACTGGAATTAAGTTAGAGTTAAAGATTGGAAAGAGAGACAAACAGACAGACAGACAGATTCAGAGAGAGATATACACAGAGAGAGTTATTTTACTAAACATTGAGAAAATGTTGGCTTGGATATTTCTTCCCAATGGGTAGATGGGGCCAGTGTTTCCTCTTCACATTGGGTAGACCAGGACACCCCTGTGCTAAATAGACAAGCTTTTAGCAATGGGCACATCTTCAAAAGTGTTGGTTTTGTCCTACTAAACCATCTAGAGATGTATAAGCAACTGTGAATTTTGCCTGTATACAATTGGCAGCAGTGAAAATCTTTCCGTACAGCACTGCAACGAATAAATAAAATAAGTTTTTACTGAATTTATCAATATTATAACTATATACCTTCTAATTTTATGAGCAGTTAAGGCAATTTTATATATTATACACACATAATATGAATGCAATTGGAATTAAGATAGAGTTAAAAGATTGGTTAGATAGATGAGAAAAGAAGAAATGATAGATGATTAGTAGATTATATAAGATTAACAGAGTTGTAAGGGACCTTGTAGGTCATCTAGTCCAACTCCTGGCTCAAGCAGAAGACTGTACATAGATAGTAGATGACAGACAGATAGATAGATAGCAGGGAGAGAGAGAATTATTTTTTCTAAACATTGAGTGAGTCAGCACATCTCTAAAGGCAGAACATTCCATTGGCCTTCAAGAAGCAACATGGGAGAATGTATTCTCATACACTAGACAGTCAAACTTTTAACAGTGGATACATCTTTAAAAATACTTTTTTTTCTCATTAAACCATCTAGAGATTTATAGGCAACAGTGAATTTTGCCTGTATGCAATTGGCAGCAATGAAGATCTTTCAGTACAGCTACCATATATTGTTCCTGTACTTTGTACCAGTTAGAAACTGTAGATATAGCCTGTTGCACTAATTGTAACTTCTGATCCAACAGCAACTATTGTAAAACCCTAAAGGATACTCCCATGGAAAGCCACCAAGAAGGTAGATAAGTTAGCAGGGTTCATGTCAGGACAATAGAATAACAAAGTTGAAAGGGACACTGGGGTCCTTTTAGTCCAACCCCCTGCTCAAGCAGGAGACCCTATATTATTTTAGATACATGGATGACCAATCTTTTCTTTAAAACTTCCAGTGATGGAGCACCCACAACTTCTGAAGACAAGTCATTCCACCGGTGCTCTGTTTTCATCATATCTGGGAAACGTGTTTTATATGAGTTATCTCACAATCTTAAATTTTGGTTGGGTCCTGCCCTGTAATGGAGGCAAATCCCACAGGTTTTGTCTGCAAAGAAAAACATGAAAATTGATGATTGCAAGCCTCAAACTACTCAGACTTCAATTTATCAAAATCTTGATGAAGGAAACACCACACAACATAGAAAAAAAAAAATTCTGTGCAGATGCTGCAAAAGCAGAGAAGTAATTTCTCTTCACTGCGTCTATTTCCATGGAGCAGAGGATGAAATCGGTTTTAAAGATAGTTTGGCTCTGTATTCAGTCTAATCCACCCCTTAGAATTCTTCCAATTTCATTCCATATCCTCTTCAAGTGACAGAAAGCCTTAGAGATATAGTCAGGAAATGAAAAAAAAAAGATCTATAAATCTTTCTTTGGACTCATTCATCCAGGTTGTGCTAGCGATATTGCTTTAATTATTTTGGCCATAGATGGAATATGACAACTTCATTTCCTAAAATGAAACTGAACTCTATATAGATAGAACTTGCATTGTCTGGATGGCCAAATACACTGTCTTAAAATATCATTGCTATATTTTTATATACTAGTACTGCTACAACTTGTGGCAATTTCTTTGTCACCTTGTCTTTTTCCAGTATCAAGCCAAAAAGCCTTATATCATTAGGGAACAGCTTGTAAACATATCAAAAAATATCACAAAGACACAATAATAATGTAATATATCCAGAAGGTTCCAGGGAATGGTGTTTCAAAAGCCAAAGTCAAAAATTATGATTAAAGTGCCATTTCTTTGTTTCTTATATCAACATCACACACATATATCAAGAGGGATTGGCTTTTTGGCCCTCCCCTGTTGTATACAATACTATGAACAGTCTCCTTACGGATGCAGTATAACAGAACAGAATAGCAGAGTTGGAAGGGACCTTATAGGTCTTCTAGTCAAACCCCCTGCTCAAGCAGGAAACCTTATACCATTTCAGACAAATGGTTGTCCAATCACTTCTTAAAAACCTATAGTGTTGGAGCACCCACAGCTTCTGAAGGCAAGTCATTTTACTGGTTGATTGTTCTCATTGTTAGGAAATTTCTCCTTAGTTCTTGGTTGGTTCTCTGCTTGATTAGTTTCCATCCATTGCTTCTTGCTTTGCTTTCAGGTGCTTTGGAAAATAGTATATTTGTAAATACAAGCACATTCTAAACTAAGCCAACTTTCTACATTTTTTTTTCAAAACTGTTCCTATAGTTCTCTTCCCTTTCCAAATATTCTGTTTCTTATATCCTTTTGAACCCCATGGCAGTTTACTTCAAACCACTGGATTTCAAGTCACATGAAAACAAACAAAGATTAACAACACACAGCAACAGTCTTTCTTGAAGTATTTGATTTCCTCAACAAAACAGGAGAAATCCCTATGGAATCTGGGAGGAATTAAATTGATAATGTTGCACAGAGGCTGTAGAGATTGAAGCCTCTACATGGGTGCTATATTTTTCTTTTTTTAAAAGAGTGAATCAAAATCATAATCGTTTGTGGCCAAATTCCTTCTCCTCCTTATCCTCCCTCTCCTCCCCCACTCCTCCCTTTTTTCCACATAGCCCAGTGGAGATATGTGACAAATCTATATCAAACCAGAACTCAGAATGGTTATTTTTAGATTCTGAATTAATTAATCCTTTCTGTCCACCAGGTCAAGGACTATAATATAGTTATGCAGCACCTCTTTTCTTACAGCATTTCTGTGAAATTATTTCAGAAACATTCTGAACAAAGCATTGTTTTCATATGAAAAACCACTTCTCAAAATGTTGATTCCATAGAAACCATTATTGTTGTGGAATAATTTCCAATATTCTTTAAAACCAATCAGTAGGCCAACTTAACAATCAGGCTACTGTTTCTGTTAAAATGAACCTCACAATGCAGTGGGAAGTCCATATGCAATCAAGTGTTTTATTTATTTATTTTTTCTTGTCTCAACTTCAATGGAAAAGTCTTTTGCCTAAAATTTTATGCAATTTACTCTTTTTTTTAACATTTGCATATGTTGTTGTTTGTGTAGGTTTATGTTTTTGATAGCGCGATTCAAGCACACATATTATTAACCTGACCTTATTGAACTGTCTCTGCGAGTTGTTTGGTAATATCCACAGAATATCATATAAAAGAATAAAAAAATTACATCCAGAATTGCTTGATTATGCTGAATTCCCAGTCATAAAAATCTCAGTTTAATATCCCATGATTTATTTTTTGATGTCATGCATACAAGTTATTGTTGCACAGCAGGACCAATTCATTTGAAATATAGTCAGTGAGATCTATTATTTTGGAGGAAAACACAACAACTAGCTGAAAAAAAAAACTCTATCCATTTATGGTGGTAACTTTCCTTCCAACTTTCACAGCTGCATTTCTAATTCTTTATCTAGAATAGCTAAATATTCATTTCCTAAGAACTTTGCCTTATATGACAAATGATAGCTACCAAATCTTTGTTGCTGCTCAGATATTGAAGGTGAAAAACCACTAGTTCTCTTGCACCTTGCTCTGAGGCATCTTCCTGATAGCCATGTTAATGTGTTTCCTTCTAGTTCAGGGAAAATTTCCCAGGATGCTTTGCACTGTCATCATTGACAAATCCAACACTGCTTCATGAATGAGGCTAGTATCTGATACCATCCATACAAACTTAATATGGGGCAATATAAGTGAAGTGGTAGGTCTCTAGCATCGCTTACTAACTGGATAAACCACCACCCATCACTCTTACTAAGAGAGAACCTGAGATTTTAAAACCTGACCTACAAGGATCAGATGTGGTTGCATAGCAAAGCTGGTAATGTAGGGTAATAATGGTTTTATTCCCCCTCATTTTGATCTTGTAGGAGAAATAATAATCACAGCAAATACTTGTCAGTTTCTGCTATTCCTCTTAGGATAAGTGGAAAACTAGATAGATAGATAGAAGATAGATAGATAGATAGATAGATAGATAGATAGATAGATAGATAGATAGATTAATAAATGAGTGTGTGTGTCTATATACACACGTGCACATACACACATAACAGCAGAGATAGCTTGAGAGAGAGAGATCTCTGTGTGTGTACATGTTTATGAATATGTGTGTGTGTACACACACACCTACATACACAGAGAGAGAGAGTGAGTGAGAGAGAGACAGAGACAGAGAGAGAGACAGAGAGAGATGTGATTTTAGTACAGTACAAATATGTTTGTGTACATGTACAGTGGTAGAATTCAACCTGTTCGCATTAGTTTGAGCAAACTATTTGTTAACTTATCCAAACCCCAACCCCACTATCAAAGTAGATCCTGGGCGCTGCTCTAAAATGTAGAAATGGGCAATGGAGCTGTTATGTCCCCGGGACTGACACAAGTTCCCCATCAGGTCCGTTCCTTCCACGGGGGCATCAGCAGCCCCCATTGGCTGGCTCCCTTCGACAGCCGGTTATAAAAGCCGGCTGCGAGGTCGAGCCAGCCGCTGTTCGCTGGTAGGTCTGCCTGGTTAGAAGCAGAAGCGACAGCCCCCTTTATTCCCCTGAATAAAGTGTGTTATTGGAATGCTCTGGTGTGGCCTCCCCTTCTTTCCGATCTATAACATTGGCGACGAAGGTGGGATCTGGCCAACCAGCAGCAATAGAAAAGAGCTGAAATCACACACCAAACGCTGAACCGTAGCCGTGCCGTGAGAGCTCGGTCAGTTGTGGATTGCAGAAGTGAAAGCGGAGCGTGTAGCCGCTCCGTGTAAAAAAAAAAAGAAAGCTACGTGAAGAGCAGGGTGCTGAGAGCCTCAGCCGCCGACACTGAGCGCAGAATTCAACTGCTGGTGTTCGAATTCTGCTGTTAGCAAGCTTGGCGCTGTACTCGCAGCCGCCAGAACTCATTGGGCACGCGATTTGAATAGCTGTCAACACGACGCTACAGCTATAGCCGCCTACGCCTTTGGGAAGGCGCGAAATTTAAACGGAAGTCAGTTACAGGCTACAGCCACAGCCCACAGAGTCACATAGAGCGTGAAACACAGAGAGAACCTCTAAGAGATGAAACACTAAGCTGGGGCAGATCTGCAAGCTACTGCTGCCACGCTTATCAGGGCCATTGTATTCCCAGTGAGATTGGCCAGTCTACCAACAGACTGAAAGCCACACTTATCAGGGCCATTGTATTCTCAGTGAGATTGGTCAGTCTACCAACAGACTGAAAACCCAATATGAATTCAAATCCGGCGTTCCCACCATTTAAGCCAGATGAAGACAAGTGGGACTCTTACAGAAACCGCTTCAATCACTACATTGATGCCATTGGTCTGGCCGATGCTACAGAGAACAGGAAGAAATCGTACTTCCTGAGTTACTGCGGGGCCGCAGTGTTCGATACCGCCACAGCGCTATTTGCACCCAGGGAGTTAAAGAGCGTCCCCTGGCCCGAGCTCTAACCACTATTCCCCAAAACCATCGCAGATCGCGAGACGTTTTGTCTTTCGCATGAGGAAGCAAGCAGATGGGGAATCTATCAATCAGTATTTGGCCGCCCTGAGAACCGCAGCTCTCCACTGCGAATTCAAAAATTACCTAGACGACATGCTCCTTGATCAACTCGTCTGTGGAGTCAAAGACTTAAGATTGCAGAGGCGTTTGCTGGCTAGAAAAGACCTCAACCTCACTCAAGAAATCGAGGAAGCCTTGGCAGCAGAGCTAGCGACCCAATCAGCCGCCGAAATACAAGGGAGCGCAGCCAAATCCAGTCCAGTCACCATCCACTCAGAGGAGGTGGTGAGTGAAGAAGACCCCGTCGAGCACCTAGAAGTTCATCGACTCAAGCCATCCAAGCAGCCACAGGTAGGAACTAGGCCTGGGAACAGCAACACGTCCAAACACATCCTGTTGTGCCTCGCCTGCGGGGGTTCCCATGCCAGAACGACTTGCAGGTTCAGGAACGTCACCTGCAACAATTGCGGCAAGAAAGGCCACATCGCCAGGGCCTGCCAGGCAACACACGTGGCTCCACAAAAGGTAGCATCCTTTTACTCCCCTCCGGGGCCACCCAGGCAAGTAGAAAATTGTTACACGTGCTACCAAGCTAACCACACTTTTCTGACACCTAATAAAATCATGCTTTCTATCCATTTAGAAGGTAAACCCTGTCTTATGGAAGTCGATACCGGGTCAGCACTCTCGATCATCTCATGGAGCACGCTCAAGAAACTACGACCCAACCTGCCCAGAAACCAGCTCCAGAAGAGTCGTCTCACCTTGAGGGACTACCAGGGGAAGAACATCCCAGTACTCGGAACAGGCAAGTTCCTTGTTAAATTCAAATCCTTTAAAGGCCATCTGCCTCTAGTGGTGGTAGATGGTACCCTCCCTAGCCTTTTGGGGTTGGATTGGTTCCCCTATCTCGGCCTTAGCTTAACGGGAGTTCATGCTGTCTCACCTTCCGATATCGACTCGCTATTTTCAGACTATGCTGATGTGTTCAGCGATGAATTGGGTTGTTATAAGGGTACGCCCATCTCCTTTTCAGTGGACCCCCAAGCAGTTCCCGTCCGTTTAAAGCCACACAGAGTACCATTTGCTCTGCGCTCTAAACTGGACACGGAACTGGACAAATTGCTCAAACAAGGGGTGATCGAGCCCACGGATTTTGCTAAGTGGGAGACCCCAATTGTCACACCACTAAAAAAGATGGCAGTATAAGAATGTGTTCTGACTACAAGACCACAATTAACCGCTATCTGCAGACTAGCGCGTACCCAGTTCCGGTGATCCAACACTTACTACACACATTTGAACCAGGAACCATATTCGCCAAATTGGATATGTCATAGGCTTATCAACAGTTTCCTGTAGACAACCAAACGGCCGAATTGCAAACAATTGTCACCCACAGAGGGGCATTCTGATGCAAACGTCTCCAATTTGGCGTTAGCGTCGCCCCAGGTATATTTCAGTCATTAATGGAACGGATACTGCAAGGCCTCCCTGGCGTGGTTCCGTATTTTGATGATATTTTGGTATCAGCCAGGGAAAGACCCCAGCTTCTCCTCAGAGTCAGAGCGGTATTGGATATGTTCAGGCAGCATGGCCTCAAACTAAAAAGGGAGAAGTGTGCCATCGCCACTAAGCAGGTGGACTTTCTTGGGTATAAAATAGACGCCTCAGGCATCCACCCGGTGGAATCCAAAGTCAAAGCCATTTACGAGGCACCCACTCCTTCTTCCAAGTCAGAGTTACAGGCTTTCCTGGGGTTGCTAAACTTCTATGCATCGTTCCTACCCCACAAAGCATCAGTAGCAGAACCGCTGCATAGACTTCTAGACAAAAACACCCCATGGTATTGGGGACCCAAAGAGGATTACGCTTTTAAGGCAGTTAAGTCGCTGCTCACCTCGGACGCTGTCTTAATACAGTTTAACCAACACCTTCCTCTAGTCTTAGCAGCAGACGCCTCACCTTTCGGGATCGGGGCTGTCTTGAGTCAGACTGCCCAACGGCTCTGAAGCCCCAATCGCCTTCTTTTCGAGAACCTTTTCTGCAACTGAACGTAACTACAGCCAAATTGACAAAGAGGCCCTAGCCGCCGTAGCTGTGGTCAAAAAATTCCATGAATTTCTTTTTGGTCACAATTTCGAACTTGTCACAGACCACAAACCACTATTGGGGCTTCTCTCAGGTGAAAAGCAGACACCGCAAGTCTTGTCACCTAGGATGACTAGGTGGACCTTATTCCTGGCGGCTTACTCGTACAAACTAGTTCACCGTCCAGGAAAACACCTTAGCCACGCTGACGCCCTCAGCCGCTGCCCGTTGCCAGCACCCGTGGAGGACCCGGCCCCGGTACATGCCATTTTCGATGCCAGTGAGTTCAACCTTCCAGTCACTGCCGGCGACATCACCCTCCACTCCAAAAAAGACAAACTTATCGCCCAGGTTCTGGACTGGGTACGGAGGGGGTGGCCGGGCAGCGATCTCTCAACTGAATTCTCACCGTTTAAAACCCGCCAGCAAGAGCTTTCCAGTTTGCAGGGCTGCCTGTTATGGGGGACCAGAGTTGTCATTCCAGAACCACTGCGCACACCCGTCCTGAAGGCGCTGCACGAGGGACATCCCGGCATCGTCCGGATGAAAGCGTTGGCTCGGAGTTACGTCTGGTGGCCGGGCATGGACGACGAAATAGCAAAATGGGTAAGCTCCTGCCATCCCTGTCAGGAATCCAGGCCAGCACTGCCAATCACCACCCCAACCAAATGGGAAAGCGCCGATGCACTGTGGTCACGTTTGCACATTGACTTGGCCGGGCCATTCCACGGCAAGACTTTCCTGGTGGTTGTTGATTCATTCTCAAAATGGATCGATGTGGCCCTCCTACTCGCGACCACCACCCGAGCAATTGCCCAGGCTCTGACCCGCCTATTTGTTACACACGGTCTACCTGACACCATAGTCTCAGACAATGGGCCCCAATTTACATCCACAGAATTCAGTCAGTATGTCACCAACTTGGGCATCCGACATATCCTGACGGCGCCCTTTCACCCCGCTAGCAATGGGTTGGCGGAGAGAGCCGTTAGGACAGCAAAAGAGGCGTTGGCAAGATTCACTCAAGACGACTGGCACTCCAGACTCTCTCGTTTTCTTTTGAGCCAACACTCAACCCCATGCACTGTCACAAATAAATCTCCAGCCGAGCTACTGATGGGCAGACGTTTGAGGACGGTGTTAGATAGACTGCACCCCCACTATTGCCCTGACACACCAATTGGTTCTAACAGTAGGGTCAGGAGTTTTGTATTACAGGACCGAGTGTTTGCCCGGAACTACGCGGGCGATCCGTTGTGGGTACCCGGAAGGATCGTGGCCATCACCGGTCCGAGATCATACCGCATCCAGCTGGAGGACGGGCGCGTCTGGCGGAGACATCTGGACCAGATAAGAAGTCGCCAGAGCGAATTTGCCAACTCTGGCCCAGGGATTCCAGGGACACTCCAGTCGCCGCTCCTGAATCCGAGTTGGGACCACCAGAGTGACCAGCCTCCGCCAGCCGAACCGAGGGAACGGACGGTAGACCGGGACCGTCCACCAGAGTCGCCAGCCTTACCGTCCAATGACACTACCAGGTTACGTGACGATGACAGTTCAACAATCCAACCTAAAGACTGTGGTCATTCCCAGACTCCAGACCAAGTTCCGGATCAACCCTGTGCTCCCGCAAGCCCCGTTCCTGACTCACCAAACTCTGTGCCACTTTGTGTCTCACCAGAATTGCGCCGGTCAGGGCGCTCGCACAGGCCACCCGTTTACTTAAAAGACTATTCGTGTTCGTATCTGGGGGGAAGGGGTGTTATGTCCCCGGGACTGACACAAGTTCCCCATCAGGTCCGTTCCTTCCGCGGGGGCATCAGCAGCCCCCATTGGCTGGCTCCCTTCGACAGCCGGTTATAAAAGCCGGCTGCGAGGTCGAGCCAGCCGCTGTTCGCTGGTAGGTCTGCCTGGTTAGAAGCAGACGCGACAGCCCCCTTTATTCCCCTGAATAAAGTGTGTTATTGGAATGCTCTGGTGTGGCCTCCCCTTCTTTCTGATCTATAACAGGAGCGGCTGGCATGAGAGAAATATAAGGCCACTTTCCCTCTTTCTTCTCCCTGCTCCTCCTCCTTCCTTGTGCCAGCTGCTCTGTTCCCCATTTCTCCACTGAAGTACAGCACCCAGGATCCATTTTGATAGCAGGTAAGATGATTTTAACAACTGGTTTGTCCAGGGTCTGGTTAGCCATTTCGGGAAGCTCGTCCTGCATGTACAGTAGAGCTGGAGGATGAGGATGGGTCACAGCACATATAAAATATAATATGCATATATAAAATTCTACAGCAATAAAAATCACCCTAAACCTGAAATACACACCAGAACAGTCAGTAAATTCAGAAGTTACTTTTTGACACCCAAAATACCTTATTTTTCCTACTAGAAAAAAACCTGTAAAAAACAGAACTTCTAATGATTTCTATTTCTAAAAACCAAGGAAGCAATTTTTATTTTGCTCATGGCATCCTGAATAAAAGATATTTCTCTTGACAAAAAGTGTCAGAAATCAAAGCATTCACATGCATTTGGGTGCTGCAGAGAGCAGATTCTAACCAGGTGGTGCAGCTTTCATGCTACTTTTCACATCCTAATTATCCTAAAACAAGGTTCTCTTTCCTCATGGAGTGGTAGATGATTTAATCCCAGTGTGCCAATACCCATTATGTACTGGACTGGAGGATAAATGGATTAATGGATAAAGCAGAAGGCCGAGTCTACAGATGAGCTGCATAAAGATGCTTGAGTAATTTACTTGCAAATTTAAGTAGAAGCTTATTTGATTCCAAGATTAAGGACTGAATTAGAATGCAGAGAATATACTTTCAGAAATACATATTTAATCTGGTATTATCATGTGAGTATTAAAAATAAAAATCAGAGAAGCAGATTAAAGAGAGTTTCTGAATGATCTTACTTTCTTCAAAACTCTTGTTAATGTTTAAATACAGTGTTTAGTTATATATTTATATACTTGGTTGGAAACATGTGGAAGAGGCCTTCATCTTGCAGTGGATAGATAATGGCTAAAATGATGATGTTGAAATCATTACAGGAACGTTACTTTTTATTTTAAGAAAGAAACAAACTTATTCACTATGCTAACATTATTTGAAAAACATCTATAAAATAAAATCATTATACAAGCAAGAACAAATGACAGGTTTTTTTAAAAAATAATCATGAGGTTGTTTTTCTTCATATGGCCATTATTTTTTATTCATTGCTTGAAACTTTATTAGGGAATATTATCTGCCTGCCTGCCTGCCTGCCTTCCTACCTGCCTACTTACCTACCTATCAATCTATTGTCTATCTATTGATCCACCAATCTGCCACTATCTATTTAATATCAAACATTAAATATATAAATATTTACCTGTAAATTTTCTAGTATCCAACATGCAGTTTTGAACAACCAGGGTTTACAATACAGAGTTATGTCATGTAATTTCTATTTAGTGTCCATTATTTTTTTTAAAAAAATAATATGTATTGTTCTTCTGTAATAATCAAAGCTTAGATTGTACATTACAAAATGCAGAAAAAGACAAAGTTACCTTAGTGTGTGTCACACTCCTTTATGGTTATGAATAGCACTTGTATTAGCATTGCTTAGGCATCGGTTTCCAAGAAAGAGTGAACAAGAACTGGAATTAGATATCATCTCATTGTGAGACAGATTTGATGAGTCTTATGCTGGCATTTATATGATATATATATGATGAAAAATGATACTTGTATAAAAAGAAATGACCATCTTCCTCAACTCCAATTTTCCATTCTTCATTGGAAATCCTGAGGCATATTATTAAACTATTCTTTTAAACCCAGTTATACTATATCTAAAGATTTCCCCATAAACACAGGAAAAATATGGATCATGGGGAAGATATTGTTCATACTTTTCCTGTGTTTATGGAGAAATCTTTAGATTTAGGTTTTCCATTATATATCACTGATGACACAAAGGACTAAAAGGACTTGAAGTAGCAGCCACTGACAGATGAACCTTGGAAAATAATGTTCATTAGGTCCCAATAAATCTGAGTGATGATGGAATGTGATAGCATCTATTTCACACTGAACCCCATTGACGTCCTTGAAACATATGTATGTATGTATATTACAGCAGACTCCGCCATTTCTTTTAATAACTCCTTATTTGAGGAACATACAAAGCTTTCTTATATCACCACACCATTAGAATGCCTAATTTACTGTTGACAGTAGTGATTAGCAGCAACAGTCTCTAGGATTTCAAGTAGGAATATTTTCAGACTTGTCTGGAGGCTCCAAGTATTAACTTTTCATTGTCAGTTGCAAGTTTTGCTTGGCATCAAAGCCACCCAGAGTTGCTTTTTATAGTGATAAGGGATTATAATGGGATAACAAAATAATAAATTAGTAAACATTGCATAATCAGGCTCAAAGGTGGTTTTACAAAAGGCAACCGGGCTTCTTTTGT
This sequence comes from Pseudonaja textilis, assembly GCF_900518735.1. Next base: position 1,727,189 of record NW_020769335.1, on the reverse strand, counting down.
TTTTGCTTGAAAATATTTTGCTTCTCATCCAGAAGTTTCCTCAGAACTGTTTTCAAGGGGAAAAAAAACCCAAGAAAGTCCAGTTGGCTTTTGGAAAAAAGCACCTTCTCCATAGACATTACATAATCAGATTGATTTGTCTATATCAGGGGTGTCAAAGTAGATTTCTTCGAGGGCTGGATCAACATTGTAGTTCTCTGCATGCCAGGGAGGGAGGCAGTAGGGAGTGGGTGGGATGGATGCCTTTTGCAGCACCCTGCAGGACGAAATGGGGCAAAGCTGCACCTCGTTTTCATCTTCCATAGCCTCCTGCAAGACTCTGCCAGCTGTTTTCCAGCCCACTTTCGGCCCATTTTCAGCCTATTTTTGGGACCCTTTGGGGGTTATTTTGGGGCTGAAAAATGCAAGCACATGGGGGCCATATACAGCCCGTTTTTGCCACCTGAGGCACCGGGAGCTGGTTGTTTGATATTTCCAAGATGGCCTCATGGACCAGATTTAAGCCCCCCTGAGCTGAATTCAGCCTGCAGGCCTTGAGTTGGACACCCTGGTCTATATCTTGAAAATTGTTTAACCTCTTCTGTGCATTCAAATCCCTTCACAAAGTCCTGATAATAACGACCACAAGAAACACTCTAAGAACAATAGCCCAATTTTATAATTTGGGAAATTGCTGAGAATCAATAAAGTGTTCTACAAATAATTTAAGTTAATTTGACAAATCATGTCATTTCCTCTGTTGCATTGTAACCTTATATTTCAGATTGCAGCTTTGTACATTACATATTTCGTTTCTTTTTCAAATGCAGTGGAACATTCTGTTCGAACACTCAAATGCTGAGGTAAAATTCAACTGATAATGTAATCATGCAATAACCTCAAGCAGAAAATGCATAAAATTTACCATTGTGTATGTTAAACAACAGCTAGATTATTCTATTTACAAATATGTTTCTTTTGTCCATTTACATACCTGAAAAACAAGAGATGACCTAAAATAATTCTCTTCCTAAAACAATTCTCTGTAAAGGTTTTTTAAAAAAACCCAAACCCCCTATTTTAAATGTTTTTTCACCCTGCAAATTGTTCTATTGCATGCAAAGAGCAATATAATTACAAGGCAGGAAAAAATGAATTAAACATCAGAAAAATATTGGAAACAACTATTATTCTGTTTTTCCCCTCCCAACATCAAGAAAAGGCTTTTAAAAAGACTGACAGCCAGAGAAATATTTATTATAAGCGTGCGTAAGACAAATGTGAAAAACTGCTATGCTCAGTTGTTATGAACCGGGGGTGATCTTGCTTTACGTTCTCTGCATTTTTATTAAAAGAATTATGTGGTGGCTTTTGTGAAGATAAATGTGATATGCTACATTGCCATTTTGATGGGATTAAGCTTTAACCATTGTTTGGTCTGAATTAAATAACTCTGGCTGGTGAAGCTTGGTTTATCAAGTGCAAATTGATGGCAGAAAATATACTGTATACACCTAAGCTGTATCAGGAAGGAAGGAAGGAAGGAAGGAAGGAAGGAAGGAAGGAAGGAAGG
>NW_020769335.1:1695743-1725627 GCF_900518735.1 Pseudonaja textilis | reverse complement strand
GAAGGAAGGAAGGAAGGAAGGAAGGAAGGAAGGAAGGAAGGAAGGAATAACAAAATAACAGAGTTGAAAGGGACCTTGGAGGTCCTCTAATCCAACCCACTATACCTGTGGTTGTGAACCTATGGCATGCCTGCCACAGGTGGCATGCAGAGCCCTCTCTATGAACAACCACGCTGTCACTCCAGCTCAGCTCCACTGTGCATGCAGGTGCACCTCCCGCTGGCCAGCTGATCTTTGGGTCTCTGCCATGCATGCACAGGGGGTGGGGAACATGCACAGGGTGGGGCGCATGAAGGGGGGCAGTCGCACATGTGCAAGGGGTATACACTTTGCATTTTGGGTATGTGCATGCACTTTGGACACTTGGTGCTGAAAAGATTCACCAGCACTGCCCTATACAATTTCAGATAATGGTTGGAGGGAGGGAGGGAGGGAGGGAGGGAGGGAGGAAGGAAGGAAGGAAGGAAGGAATCAGATATTCCAGAGAAGGAGTGTCCTTCCTCCATTTTGATAATCTCTCTGCATTATAATATTAGGAAAAAAGATGTTATTCAGCTACCAGACGACAATCTGAACTGTGAAATTTCCTTTCTGATCATGTTTGCTAAAAACTAATGACTGTAAAAAGGCATGTTAGTTGAAAAAAAGAAAAAAAAATCTATAAATTTCCTAAGGCCAGTCTTGCTAACTTATAGGGTATGCTGTCCATGTCAACAGTCCACTTATTTTGTGTATCAGCTCATAGATTTGACATGCTGCTCACATCATATTCTTTTACACTTTGCATAGGTGGAATTCCAACCATTCTGACTCAGAATATCATTGATAAGAGAAATTACACAGGACAAAATATGGATATAAGTATTCTCAGGATACCTTAAAAGAAGAAAAAAAATCCAGCTTGGATTCTCTGCAACTAATTTTTGGGTGAGGTATGTCAGACCTGCCTCAGCTTGAGCCTCTAAGTAAGAAAAATCTTTAACACAATTGACTTGAGAAAGGTATAGTTTACTAGAAGCCAAATGACATACAATAGTGCAAAGCCAGAACTGAAATTTGCATGCCAAAACTCTAAGTAAAACTTTTTCCCCACTTGGGCATTTCCCATTGCCAGTCCCCCATCACCCAATCAAAGAAAAAATAATTTAAATGAACATGTTTTGGAAACAGCCACTCTGATTGTTAGCTGGCTTGCAGCTGCATCCTTCTCATTCTGGATCGACCTTGAAACATCATCTTGCCTTCACTTTCATAACTTTCACATTCCCCTCAAGTGCTCTCACTCCCTCTCCCCCTTCCTCGAGGGTTCAAGGAATGCCAAAACGATTGCAGAGTACAGCCCTGAGGTAGCAATTCTGACAAGGTGGCAAATTTCAGCAAATTTTGACATTCTTCCATTCTGTCACTTATGTCTGAGCAAACAGCAGGAAATAACAAGACAGTTTATAAGAAAATAAGATGGAACTAATTTCAGAGAAATTCATTACCTCTTTATCACTTGAAAATCCTAGTTAGGGTCACCATCTTTTTAAGCGTAATTTGCTTGTTTCCGGGACAGGCAGGAGAACTAGTTTTAAAAGCTGCAAAACCCAGCATTACTGAGATGTAGCCATGCAAGTAAGTGATCTGCAAATATAACAGTTATTTCATATTTAACTTTAATTCATAGAGCAATACTAACACAGTATCAATTTTTTAAATGAGAACAAAGAGTGTGAGAAAAATATAGGTGGTAATAACAATAGCAATGATGATATTTTTACACTTTTTTTTTATACTTTCACAGAGAATCCATCAGTTCCAACCGAACCTTCATGTTTGCTGACATTTAATGTTTTAGAAGTAAATAATGAATGCTCCATCAGATATCGGGCATCTCCCTTTTGATCACATCACAAATGACAGCATTCAATAGCATTTTGGTGTGGCACCAATTACAGAGATGAGAGAAGGCTGGCTCCCCTGGTATGGACACGTCCAGAAAGCAACACCTTTCATCATTGCCAAAGACAGCCTACCAACTAGAAGCCAATGGTCGGCGACCTCACGGGCATCCAAAACAGAGATGGCAAAAACACCGTCAACAAGCTGTGGGCCTGCACCCTGGAGGCACAGTTGACCATGCAACGTGGCATTTAATGATACAAAAAGTAGACCCCTGCATTTGCAGGAATGTGCTAAGAAGAAGGAGGAGGAGGAGAAGTTGTAATTACAATGACCTGGTGACACATAAGAAATTGATTTAGAAAGTAATGGATTTCCAAAATCAACTCCTAAATATTTGCAAATCATGTTGGATACATTTCTGAAGAACAAATTTCTATCAAGGTATGTTATGTGGTACATACTGGGATGCAGAGGGTCTTTCATTTCATTATTTTTTTCTCCTTCTCCTTTGCCTCCTCCTCCTTATTCTTCTTCCTAGAATATTCCTGCAAAAGCAGGGTCTACTTTTTGTCAACTGACTGTCACAGTCAACTGTGTCTCTGGGGCACAGGCTTGGTTGCCATTCAAGAGGGAGGGGCAGAGCCTGGGTGGGAATCAGGAGTGTAGTGCCTCAGCCAGCTAGTCACAAGATCTCTCAGCTGGTCTGTGAAGCAAGAACATTTCAACAGACATTTGTCAAGGTTGAACAGGAACCTACACCAGGACTAATTGGTTCATGTGACTGGGGTGGGATTCAAATTTTTTAACAACTGGTTCTGTGGGCGTGGATTAATTGGTGGGCATGGCCAACTCAATATCACTCACATCGAGGCACGCATCTCCTCACCTGGCCTCTCATGACTTTGGGAATGCTGCAACAGTCATAAGCGTGAAAAATGGTCATAAGTCACTTTTTCAGTGCCATTGTAACTTTGAATGGTCACCCCCACACAAGCAAGGTACCAGCAGAAGGGAGAAAAAACTCCAGAGAAGTTCCTTAGACAGGAAGTCTAGTCCTGCCAAGAATGTAATAAGGGTTAACGGAGAGGCAGTTTCTGTAAGCAACACCAGAATGTTTCCTTCCTGTCTTCCTTACAGGATTAGGTCAGTAATTTCTTCTAACAATCAGTTCTCCAAACTGCTTAGAATGTTAACAACCGGTTCTAGAGAATAGGTGTAAACTGGTAGAATCCCATCCCAGCATGTGTCCTGAGAGACAAAGGGGATTGGGGAAGTCTTATTATTTTAACTATCCCTGAACATGGGAATCATTTAGAGCTAGCTTCACCTTTCTAAATGCCAGTATGATACTCAATAAAAGATCTCTTGAACCTGCAAAAAGTGTCAGATTCCTGACTCCCTGAGTTCAATACTCGGAACGATGACCCTGGGTCTTTTTACTGAACTCAGAAGGATGGAAGGCTGAGTCAACCCTGAGTCAGTAAAAATTGAACTGCTGAACTGCTGGCAATCAGCAGTCAGCAGAATTAGCCTGCAATACTGCATTCTAACCACTTTGCTACCATGGCTCTAAAGGAACCTAATAGAAGATCCTATGGATCTGAATGGTATTTTTTTTTAATTTATTTGTTTTCTTTTGCCCACCATTTTAGAGTTATTGTTCAATAATTTAGTGCTGAAGTGTTATTTTGAAAATTCTAACTGGAAACATTGGTAATCATCAATCTTTTGTTATATCTACTTTGAGAAAGTCACTCTTAATATTCTTAATCTCCACCCCTTTTTTCCAACCATTGGTAAAATAAATTCTGTGTTTGATAATATTCTAAATCTTCTTTCTGCTTAATTTTCAACGTCAATCTATCCATTTCTGCACATTCTATTATCTTTTTTAATATTTCTTCATTTTGGGAGAAGATCACATAATTCTAATTTACATTAAAAGTAGCATTTGATGTTCAGCTTTTCATTACACAATTAAAAATGGCTTGATAATGGCTTGATTCAAGAATGGATTATTGTTTTACTTTCACTTTGAACTGATAAACAATTCCATGTTCAATGGAACTGAAGGTCTTCAGATGTTACATGCATGAATATTTCTCCAATTAAAATAGTAACTTATTCTCCTTTGTCTTGAAATACTAACAAATCTGCAGTTCTGTTCAGTTTCTATCCACTTATCATTCTTCTTTTCTCTCCTGCATTGACATTTGAATGGTTGGTTTTGCTTCTAAAATACAACAGAATACATGGTCATAATTTCTTTCTTTTTTCTCAGTGTCAACTATAAATGTTATTATCTTCTTTTCTTTAACTAAATGGCTTTTTGTCATCAGAAACAAAGAACAAAATCAGCATATTGTTACCAAAATATATCTGCATTCTATGATAGAAAGGTGGGAAGAAAAGGTCAAAAAAATCCAACTATCACAAAGGATAAAATTTGGAAAGGAAAAGCAATAATTAAAAAAAAAAAGATTCAAAGCAATTATATTGAATGCAATGGGATAACCAAGAAAAACAGCACAGCCTAACTGAAAAGTGAAGAATTTAGTGTTAAAAAGCTGTATTAGGCTCTTGGATTACAACTCCAGAGTCCTTTGAAAGATTTTAACTTTTGATAAAATGGAATGGGAAAAAAATATGAGCAACCTACGATTTTAATGTGCTTATGCTTATCTCAGCATCACTTTCATAGATAATATGTATCATTTTGAATGCACATTACACATTTTCATATCTATTTGCTGAATTCCAATCTGCTTCCACAACATTTGGAGAAGTCTCTAAAGTCTTGAATGTTCTGATTTGCATATAAGTCTGGAAACTGCAAATTTGTAAACCAAATGAATGGCTTCCTGTATTTAGTATAACTATATTAACTGGAGAAGCATGCAATCCACATTACCAATTTGTCCAATCTTATTTTGGCTTTTTTAAAATTACTCCCACAGACTTACTGTGAAGATCAGTAAATCTTTTCCATGGTGGTTCCCCTGTTCCTAACAGAACTCTGAATTCACTTCTGTTCACAACTCCTTGTTATGTAGAATTGTCTTGATTTCATATACAGATTTAACACACACACATCACCTTGTTGTATTATATAATAAACCTAAAATATAATTGCAATTCATTTTTGCTGGGGGCAATGCAGCAAACAGCGTGTGTTAGTATATATATAACTTTTCTTAAACCAGAACTTTATTTCCTGGGTTTGTGTCGCAGCTCTCTGCAGCTGTTGTACAATCAGGGAAAACAACATTTTGATTTTGTGGAACCAACTGCCCAACCTCTCAGTCCATTATCTACAATTCTAATTTAAAGACATTAATAAGAACACATTCAAATGACTTTTGGCATCCTTATAACAGTTGCTAATTGATTCACTCCTCCTCTTCTTGTCACAGTTAATATTCACTGGTAGCATGTTTCAATTTTAGTTGTCACAATATTGCCAGCAGTTAGCATACTAGTGAGTGCTCAATGTGTTAACGCAGATGTTTTCAATTGTTACTCCAGCTGCAATATTGTGGCAAAGATAAATTATTTTTACCTTGAGTATGCCTTCTCAAACTATCTGCTGAGCACCAAACAGGAATCATTAGTCTGTAGTCATCAAAACAGCATTAAAATGACACTGAGATGCATTATGGCCAGGAAAAATCTTGCATGTATTTTTATTGATCATTACAAAAAGTACAAAAGCTGTGAATTACATCACACCTTCAAAAGAAACATAAAAAAATATATTTAAAATTATTTTTTTGAGGAAAAAAATGTAATGTTTGTATTTTTGAAATTGAAAAATAAAGTACTATTAAAAATTACTTGATTCTCATACAAATGTAGACATATTCCAAACTTTAAAAATAGATTTATGCATGTACGCTGAATTTGATAGAATATTAGGTAATGAGTACATGAGTTTAAATTACTTGTTGTAATAGTAATTCAGTTTGTCTCTTATAGAAATTGGTAAGAAATTTGCTATTGTTCACAATTGGAGAGGATATTGTATGGCTACAACTCCTCTACTCATATGAATATAGATAATATAATGCTTGGGGCTGGAAATAAATCATGCAAACAAAACTCCCCCTCTCTCCCTCTCTCTCCCACTCTTCCTCTTCCTCCATCTCCCCTCCCTCTCTCTGCATGTGTATGTACATACACACATCAATGTCCTCACTGTGCATTGTCATTCAGATTGGAGAAGTTTGGCAAATTGTAGTCAAAAGAGGGAATATAGTTAAGGCTGGTAGAACTATCAGTAGGCCAAGAAGCAGACATACCCAACTTGCTAGCAGTATCTTTATATCCCACAGAATATATATATATATATAGCAGTATATTTATATCACACAGAAACACAATGAGGAGGCAAGCTAGTTAACAACATCTAAGTATCACCAAAGGATCAGACAAGTCCTGAAGCCAGTTTAGTATTGGGAAGAACAAGATCCGCTCCATCAACAGATATGTCCTGTGAGTCATTAGATTCCTTGTTGGTATAGAATAAAGAATGATATAGCACAGAAACTGAACAATCTATTCAAGAGACCTCTTAATAACTTAACAAAGAAGTTCAAATCACAAAAGAAGAGTAGTAGATGTAAAGTAGTAGACTCATTTTTCTCTACTTCTAATGGACACCCCAAAATAGATTATACCTCCTCATCATTAAGTTGTTATCAGAGACCCATTATACAACACACCTGAAGAACTTACAAAATATCTTGGATATGCAACAGTGGTGAATATCTGTACCTCAGGTATACAGTAGAATGATTCTGAAGTTTGTTTTCTGAGCTTGTAGGTTAATCCTACCCTCACCGACACCAAACAGCACCAGTTTGATTGAAACAACACAAAAATCATGCTACCATCTGCTATGCTCATTAGTCCATCGAAGCCTGGCATTCTACAAGCATTCAACAGACATATTGACTTACAACCAGCCTATGAAACCCTTGGAGTCCAAATCAACTGCACAGCCAACCAGAAACAGCACTGACCTTCAACCAACCCATGCAACTTTCCCCCATCAGCAGTTCATTTCCCAATGACTCTGACCTGATGTAACCTTGCTATCACAAGACCATCACAAGACTCTCACCTAACCCACTCCTCTACCTTTTGCAGAATACCTTATGCCATCAGACTTGAAATTCTAGACCCAGAAAACCTAGAACTATACTGCCTTTGGTCTGATCGAAGTATAGTATATAAATTATATATTGCAATGTCCTACCTGTCAATGAATACTTCAACTTCAACCATAACAACACAATAGATAAAAACTCAAGGTTAACCGCACCAAACTCGATTGCAGGAAATACGACTTCAGCAACAGAGTAGTCAACGTCTGGAATACTCTTCCTGACTCTGTGGATTCTTCTCCAAAGCCCAAAAACTTTAACCTTAGATTGTCTACTATTGATCTCACCCCTTTCCTAAGAGGTCTGTAGGGGGCATGCATAAGCACACCAATATGCCTACAGTCCCTGTCCTATTGTTTCTTTTTATTTTTCTTATATGTATCTATTTCATGTACTCATAACTATGACTATACTTGCACCTGTAATCTTATAATCGCTTGACAAAATAAATAAATAAAAATAAATAAATAACCCTCCACAAGACCCTCACTTGACACACCCACACCTGAAGCCCTTGTAAAAGAATAACACTGACACTAACATCCCCTAAACTTTGCTCAAGATATTACCTTGCCTTTAACAAAAAACAACCAACAAGCTTGGAGAACCAACCTTCACTCTCAGAAGGAGAGTGAGCAAATATTTTATCAACTCTCCACTGCTTTGCCTCTACATCAAAATCTCTAGAACATCCAATAGACCATATCATATCATTATAGTACACAAATCAACCAAAACCTTCCAAAACTTCTTAAGTAAACCAAAAGACCCAAGAGCTCAAGAAGACTAGTAAAGCACATCCAATTAGCAGTCAGAAGACACAATAAAAAATTCACAACACTTGGATATATTTAACCATAGTTTCAACTGGGAAACTGTGACTATCCTAGCATAGCTAAATCCAAGAACACTAAATAATTTCTAGAAACTTGTCACTCAGACAAATCAACCATCAACAAGCACATAGAGATAAACAACATTTATACAACAGGCAAAAGTGAAAATTTAAAATGGTAAAAAGGAAACAAAAAGATCAGGACACCTCCTTGCCAGTAATCAACACCCAGATAAACAGGGATTGACACCAGGAGCAATATCAAAACAAACAAACAAACAAACAAACAAACTAAAAACAAAACCCTAATCAAGAAATTACTAACTCAGACAAACAATCAATTAGTAAACAGCACTCTAATCAAGTAACTTCCAAGGAAGAAACAACATCCTAATCAATACTGACAAGGCAAATTATTGTATATATACAAAGAGTAAACAGCACTCCTTTTTATCATTAAACATGTTATTTAGCCAGGTAATAAAAACACTGCAAGGAAACAATCAAGCTCAGAGTGCACCAAGGACTGCACAATTCAGTTCAACCCTAAGTTGCATATATTCTTTTATTCATACAATGTTTTGATGGATGCCCCTGAGCGTTGTAAAAGTTGAGGATATTGTTATCATATATCTAAAACATATTTATCATACTTAGATGTTTCCATGCCTTTCTTATATTTATTTGCTCAAATAACCTTCAAATATTTTGCAGGTTTCCATCACAACATTAGATATTGTCTCTACTTCGGCCATGCCTACCATTTCCGCCACCACCACACACACTATTTATACATAATTTAGCATTTTTACTTTAAACTTTACTGAAGTTTTAGTTGAGTTTCAGTGAATACTTTTTGGAAATCAAATTGTTTAAAATCCCTGCAATTTTCTATTTAAATTCCCTGTTCGAAAATAGAAGCTTGCCTGGCTTCTTGAAGCATAATTAATGAAACAAGCTACATGAAAATCATTGGGCATTCCCTATGTTTATACAATTATAATATTTTGACAGCCATGTTTAATATGTGTGATGTTTGGTGTCCTTCAGATCCATTTACATGCAATCTAAGACCTATGTGGACATTTGGTTCTGGAAAGCTTTATGCAGCTCCATAATTGCAATAACTGAAAGTGGATAATGCAATTAAGTACAAAACAACACTAAAATCAGAGTATCTGCATAAAAATTATAGCAACATGTGATGAGAAAAGAAAATGAACACAGGGTGAGAGATGCTTCACTTAGAAATTTGAATGATTGTAAGTTAGATCTGGGGAGATTCTCAGTCATCTAAGTCATAGTTATCTCAAAGTGCTTTTTCAAAAATCAACAGGACTGTTTTATCCTTGAGGAACAAGAAGAAGACGTTTCATTTCTCATCCAATAAGCATCATTAGTTCTGACAGGATGGTGGGTTGGAAGGATCATATGCCTTTGCATTCACCTGGTAGTTAGCACTCTCTGCGAGAGCTCTTGAAGCTACTGGGATTTACCTGTCACTTACCTGTCACTCAGAATCACTTGTATCAGAGTACAAATGGGGGTGTAATCTTGAAATTGCTGAAAAGACTGTGTTGTAGACAAGAGATAGGTGTTAGGTGAGGGGTAAATGAAATTGGTTTTGTAATTCGTTAAACTAACATAGTTATTTTGTATTTTAATCTGACATTCTCTCTTTTAAAGTGATGTTCATATTTATTAGCTTTTAACATTCCTGAACTGATAAACAAGTTGGAGACTAGCTCCAGATAAGAAAAGTTTGTTAGTACAAATTGGGGTCCGGCTTATCTCTTTTATGAATTCCAAACAAGCTTTCTCCTTACAATGTTCAGACCTCATTCAAATAAGCATGTATGTTATAATCCTGTCCAATCAACTTTCCTCTTTGAGATTTCTTTGTTATTGTTAACTATAAAAGAGAATGTAAGCTAAAGTTCAGGGTTTCCTCTTTGAGAAGAATCCCTTTTGTCTGAATATTCTGATAAATTGTAATAAAATGATCTTCCTGTCTTGGTTTGTCTCATTGGGAAATATGGCCAGCAAAGCATGAGCCTGAAAAAGCCATATTTGGCCTTCATAGGTTTTATATTCCTTTTCCTTTGGGAACTCAAGACAAACTGCACAGATCTTTCCCCTCCATTTTTTTCCACATTCTGAGGCAGCTCTGAGAGAGAGAGAGAAAGTGAGGGCCAAAAATCATTGGAAGATTTTCTATTTTTCTGAAGGTACACTTGAGATTATTCTACCATGATAACCACTTCAGCATATTATTTATCTGCAATAGGAAGTATCATTTTTCAGTTCTAAAAATTAAGGGGAAAATCCCTTTAAAGTATTATGAATCATACAAAATTGCACATTTTCTCTTATTTAAGATAACTAGAAGACCAAATCAATAAATTTTGTTCATTTGTTTCAATGGATATTTAATGGAATAAAAAAATAAAACGTGTGCTATAATTTAGATATACATTTCAGTATACATTTCAGTGATTAGTAGATGTACATTTCAGTGATCAGTAGTTTTAAAAATATATGCATACATGTATGCATAATGTTAGCTCTTAAATTACTTCTCTGTAGGAAAACCATTTTCCAACACAGGGAACCAACAATTCAGCTTTCTCTACCATTTTTTTTCACTGAAACTTTCCATCAAGTTGTTTCAGTCCTACGGAGAAATAGTGTTCTCTGTTAATTTTGTTAATTATTCATTCAGAATTCTTTGGAATTTCAAATGACATAGTTCTGAATTGTATTATTTATAGAATTATATATATTTAGTAAGCAGTGATTGTGCTTTAGAAAAACTTCCTTGGAAACCCGAATTTAAGCTTAGTAGAATAAAAGTATCTATCTGATTTGAAAGATTAACCCTCTTGAATGAAAAGCAGTTGAGAAAAAAAAAAATCAGGTTAAATACTGTAAACAGGGAAACAGATTAAACAACTTTTTCTGACACCTGCACCATGGATAATACTGGCATCTGTTCTGTGTGAACTAATGAGGTTTTTATACCTCTGTTTTTCTTAGTAAATGGTTAAAAAAAGCAGCTAGAGCCTCACCTCTGAAAACAGTGGAAGCAAAAACATTTAGACATGCCTTACATGTATTGCTTCATTATTATGGTTTATTTTGTCACACAGACAGGAGAGAGAAAGAGAGAGAATAAGAGCGAAAATTAGTTGTAACTTTGATAATTGTCTTCTTAAATTGACAAATAGATAATGTCACCATGCAAGTTGATATAAATTGTACAAGTGCTCTAACTGAAACTATCAGAAAAAGTATAAAATAAGTCTGTATTCTTATCCCAGTACTGTCATATAGACAAATAATATGGTTGAAGTGTTTGCTAAACCAGAATTTCTCTCTCTATCACATGCCCATAGCCCTGGTCCTATTCTTTATTCCAATGATGTAGTTATACATTTGATAACTCAGGTGACTCTGTACAGATGACTTGAAACCTTGAAGGTAGTCTTTGTCTTACAACCTTTCATTTAGTGACTGTTCAAAGTTTCAACAGAACTGAAAAGAAAAATGAATTAGGACCATTTTTCACACTTAGGACCATTGTAGCATCCACCCAGTTGCTTAGCAACTGGCTCATATTTATGTTGGTTGCAGTGTCCTCGGGTCATGTGATCATCTTTGGTGATCTTCTGACAAGCAAACTCAATGGGGAAACCAGGTCCATTTTACAACCATGTTACTTAACTTAACAATTGCAGTGATTCACTTAGCAAGAGAGGTCATAAAATGGAGAAAAACTCATTTAACAACTGTCTCACTTAGCCACAGAAATTTGGGGCTCAATTGTGGTTTTAAGTCAAGATTTACTTGCATCTTCCTATTGCCAAAAGGAATGCCTTGAGATCAATTACTGTAAAACAGATGTCTTAATGTTGTTTAACATTTTCAAATCCCCAATCTTCTTGTGCGTGTGTATAACTCTGCAATGCCTAGAGCAATTTCAACCAAATGTGGTATACAGATGACTTACCCTCTGGAAACAAATACTGTGAGGGTAAGACACCCCTACCACTCGTCGGGGTATGTGTGTGTCTTAAAATGGCTTCTACTGTATAGCACAGCGGACTTGCTATGGTAATGGCTTCACTATACTTCACAAGGGGGCTCCCTCTCAGCCCTCCAAGGAAAAATCAGGCAATTGGCCAAGTGCAATTAAAAAAGTGAAACACCAGCATAGACAAGAAACTCCCAAGTAGAGAAAAGGAAAACTTGCAACACTGTGCGAGAGACAATAGAACAGCGTGAGTCCTGACTACAAGATTTTCCTGGATTGGGGTAAATAAATTCAGGATTATTGGCTTGTTAGCTATAAAATCTGCTGAATAAGTCACTAAATATGGGCACACAGACATCCACTTTCGAACATTTTCTCACTAGATCAAACCAAAACCATTTTCATTCTTTAAATGACCAGGAATCATCCTTTATAATTATTAAATCTGCATGTCAACCTAGTAACAACTATACATAATTATTTCTATAAAATTGAATAAATAAACTATGCATTAGCAGGCATTAGTTTTTTTCAATGCTATTATACTGAACTCAATTGTATACACTCCTGGTTAGAAACTATCCAATCCAAATAATTAAAAGCTACTACCCAAATCCCTTGTGCAATTTTTATTTTCCTGATCTGACTTGAATTATGCTCTTTAAGGGTCAATCTGTCTCAGATATGTGTTGAAGCAAATTCTTTGGAAAAAATAACTGTGGTCTACCTCATCTTATAGGTAGGTTTCCTGAACCTTCCTGAACAACGCAAATCAATTTTGATCTGGATTTCTATGGCTTTACTTTTCCAGAATTTACTGGTCTGACCCTTGATGAAGTCATAGTTACTTCAATGAAGGCTTTAAGAACCATATCTCCAAACAGATAGAACCAGGATTTTCTTAATTTATTGTGGCTAAAAAGCCATTCTCTCCTGCTCCATTCTCATATAACTTTTACAACATTTTACATATTTCACAGAGGAGACTTTTCACCTTGATCTGAATATCTAAATTATTTACAAGGGTGATGACTGACAAATGCATCAAGATCCTTTATGAAAAATCACACCTGTTATATATTCTGATAATGAATCTGTTTTATGGATGCTCTGTATAGAGTAAACAAAGGACAGAACTTATAATATTAATTGTTAATTGTTCCTGTGAGTAGGAGTTATCATTTTTCTCCAAGGTAATTGGATTACAGCTACTGTATTTTCAGTAAGGTTGCTACCTGCTCTAACATATGATAGTGAAACATGGAAACTAATTTCACAATCAATACAAAAGATACGAGTGGCACAAAGAGCCATGGCAAGATACATGCTTGGCATTACAAGACAAGATGGACACGTGGATTAGAGAATAAATGAAAGTATACAATGTCATCAAGTAAGTAAAAGAATTGAAATGGAAATGGGCTGGTTCCAGAGAAAGAGAACTGATGGCAGGTGGTTCCAAGGCAGTCATAGAATGGATGCAGTGGTGGGATTCAAGTAGTTTGCCAATCGGTTCAGGTTGGTAGTTCAGGGTCAGGTTGGCTGTTGTGGGAGGCATGGCCCATCCACATCCTCTAGCTCCACCGCATTTGAGGGATGAGCCTCCTGAGATGGCCAATCTGACCCTGGGCAAATGAACTGGTTGTTAAATTTCCCCCTTTTGCCAAAAGGCTGTTTCCAAGGGTGCTTGTTTGCACGTTGGTCACGCAGCTGTTTCAGCCTTCTGAACGCAGCTCTATTAGAGTCTGCAGCAGAAATTCAAAACCAGAAAGCACACACTGATGACTGATTCAGCAAGATTCATTAATTTGCTTCTATGCATAAGTAAATCTACAATACCAGTGTAGGTTCTTCCAACATGGTAGAGAGTTACAAGCAAAAACACAAGCAGATGAGAGAACAACAGAGAACAGTTTCTGTTTTGATTCAGAGTTGCAGACCAGACTTTCAGCTTTAGAGCACAGAGCTTAATATAGAGCCATGCCTAGGTTCCTTCCAGTTTCAGTTTCCAAACAGTACTCATTGGCTGACTTAATTGCTTTGCCTATTCATTGGCTGACTTAATTGATTTGCCTATTCATTGGCTGACCTTGTTACCATGCCTCTGCCAGTTCATGAATATTCTGACAACCTCCTTTAAGAAGTGAGGTTTCCAGCACAAAACAATTTGTAAACCAACCGCCGCACTGTATGTACTTATATGGAAGATGGCCTGATGTTTTTATGTTTTGTTTGTTTATGTTTGTTTTAAAAACCAATGATTTGTTTTTTAAAAAAAGAAGTGAGGTTTCTGAGGAACCATACAGACAAGGAGTTGATGCTCCTGAGAGCTTGCGTGAGAAGGTGAAGAATTCGGGGAAAGTGGAGGGAGGGATTTCCCCCTCCCTGTGGAGCTGCATGCAGGAGGTGTTGGTCTGTCTGCAGGCAAAAGTGAGAGGGGCGAGGAATTAAGTTGGCAGCATGCTTAAAGCTGGCCCCAATTAGGGGAGACTGCAGGGTTAGTTTGGCCAGGAAAAGTATTACACACACACACACACACACACACACACACACACACTATCAAAGTGGATCCTGGGTGCTGCACTGCAATGGAGAAACAGGCCTTGGAGTGGCTGGCATGGAGAAAGGAGGAGGAGCAAGGAGAAGAAAGAGGGAAAGGGACCTTCTTCTTTGCTTGTGCTAGCTGCTCCATTGCCCATTTCTCCATTGCAGCACAGCGCCCAGGATCCATTTTGATAGTGGGGGTGGGTGGGTAATTTAACAATGGCTGAATCCCACCACTGAATGGATCCCACTTGATAAAAAGTGTCCACCAAAGAGACCTAAACCAAGAGACCTAAACTCAGCAAATGTTGCAGGCCCAATTGGCAATAAAGCTCAGGGCCATATTGGTTGTAAACAATTGGAAGAGGCCTTCATCCTGCAGTGGGTAGACAATGGCTAAAACTATGATGATGCTAACAAATTTCTTTTAACATTATTCCTTCCCCCACCCCCAGCCCAATTGTCCTCTTACTTGGAAGGTCTCTTTAAGGTGTTTCTTGGTCATTTTCATATATATCACTTTTTAAAACAAGATTGGAAGGAGCTTTGTTCTGTTTTAGAGATGTTTTGGCTGCCTCCTGCTTTTCTAAATGTTGCTACGTCAAACCTATCTCTGTCATTGTTTCTAAATCTTTTGTACATATGGATACAGTTTATTCTGAGATGTCTCACTGCATGACAGAGGAGATTTCTGCTGGATGCTTATCTCACTTCCCATGTTCCTGGCTTTTCCACCTGGACATTTGTTTCTTATCCAGATCTCAGTTCTAGCTATTTGCCTTATTTCCATGATGGAGTCTTTGGAGTCTGCTGACTTCAGTATTGTTTTCTGATGAGTAATACCTGTAGTTACAGCAGTGCAGGTGCCCCAAACATCTGTTTCAGTTGCTTATTTTTTTGACATCTGCACACTAATTACTGGCTTAACATCTTGCCTGAATAATCTTTTTTTTTTTGCAAATAAAGGAGCCTTTGTTTTCACCAGGACTGCAAGATTTAATCACTTTAATGAGTAGATCGATTGATTGATGGAGGCCATCTTATGTTCTAACGTCAAACTTTTCCCATCAAAGTATAATTTGAGGGGTAAAAATTAGCTTGGCTTAAAAGATAAACTCTATATTTCAAATCCTGTTTGGCCCAGAAATGTCAATATGTATATGGACTTGGCTGTCAAGCATGGGAAGTCACTTTAAATAAATATATAGGTTCAATAGAACTATAGATTAACTGAGTGGAAGGGACCTTGGAGGTCTTCTAGACCAGCGGTCACCAACTGGTGGGCTGCGAGAAAATTTTGGTGGCCTGCAGAGAAATGTCACCCCCAGAGCAGCCCCCAAAGCAATTAATCCAGGCTGCAGGAACATAAGGCTGCGCTGCCTACATGGCCCGTGGGAACCCTCCCCACCCACTCACTCCTTACCCAGTAAACTTGCCTGCTAAATTGCTGGTTTTCCTTTTTTTTCCCAGACCATCAGCTGTCCTGCTGTGCTGGGAGATTTAGATTAGCTAGGAAGCAGGAAATAGTTGGATTTCTTGCTCTCTAGCTAGTCTTTAGATCTTCGGCTCTGCTTTTAAGCACAGCTGAACCTCCCTTAGACTGAAGGTTCTATTATTCAGTGCAGATTCACAGCAAGCAAATTTTATGTGACAAACTCAGGTAGCCAATGGCAGATAGATAGATCTCTGAATGAATCTGTGACTCTGTGAGCAACTCAATCTGCCTACCTGATTTGCCTGATCTTGGGTAAAAGTTGCTCTCTTTTTTATAAAAAAATTCAATATTTATATAAATATTTATAATATTTATAATATTTATATACAAGCCATGCCCAGCCAGTCACATGACCACCACACCCACAAATTAGGCCATGCCCACAGAACTGGTTAGTAGTCCCTGGGATTTAAAATTATGAGTTTGGTGGTCCCCTGAGGTCCAAAGGGTTGGTGACCCCTGTTCTAGACCAAGCCCCTGCTGAAGCTATTCTGGATAAATGGCTGTCCAATCTCTTCTTAAAACCCCCCAGTGATGGGACACCCCCAACTTTTGAAGGTGAGCCATTCTGCTGATTGATTATTCTCCCTGTCAGGAAATTTCTCCTTAGTTCTAGATTGCTTCTCTCCTTGATTAGTTTGCATACATTGTTTCTTTTTCAGTATTATTATTTTTATTTTTAATATAATAATTCCATCTTAAGTTGTTTCTTGTCTTGCCTTCTGGTGCTTTGGAAAATAGGTTGAATTCTTCTTTGTGGCAGCCCCTCAAATATTGGAACAGTGCTTATCACATCACCCCCATGTTTCATTTCTTTTCTTTTCTATTACATATGTAGCATCAGGAATTGATCCTGATGAAAAAAAAGGTGAACATGGAATGAAAGAAAAAGCAAGAAGTGAAAGAAGAAATAGTGAAAGTAAATTGCAAAAACAGTTAAATCCTTTAGGAAGATGTATTCAAAAATAGATCAAGCTCCCATTGGAAATTCCAGTTGGATTTTGATAAGATGAGATGAGAAAGATGAGATGGAAGATGACTGGAACAAAGGGAAATGTATCATATTTCAGAATGCTACTTTTTATTTATTTATTCATTCATTTATTTTACTGTGTGATTGTTCATAAGCAGAACAGAAGCAGTTTTTTTCCTCATGCTATTACTTTGCTGAACACCTAATTCCCATAATAATGTCTTATGACTAAGGATATTTACCCTTTTGGTAGGGCTGCATTACCTTTATCCTTCTCATCTATTCCATTACTTTCTTTTATTGGTATTAATATACTTTTATTCATTAAACATGAAATTCAGTCAACTGAGTATTTAAAAATGTATCACAGATATTATTGACTGGCACTGATGGTTGATATGGATTGCTGCCAGCAGTCTACATATTAGCCAAGTGTCTTTTTAAAATATATGTTGTTTCAAGTAGCACAGTCTTTTGCAGCTCCACTGGCACTACACAAGAAGCTGCAATTTAAAGTATTTTGCAAAATTCTTGGACGTGGTACCCAGTGCCCCTATGGCAGTGAGTATCACTGTCAAATGTTTCATCCATAATTGCATAGCTTCAATGGCCAGGTTGCAATATTTTGTGATTTTTTTTTTCCTAGTTCTTTTTCTTCAACTCTGGCATCTCCTGGTATAGCAAAATCAATAAATTGTACACTTTGGTTTTCAATGATTATGATATCTGGCATGTTGTGTTCTAAATGATGATCCGTCTATATTCAAAAGTCCCACAATCATTATAATTATTATTGTTATTACTTTTTATATGATTATTAATATGAAAGGACATTTTGATATGAATCAATCTAACCTTTGCTCTTTGCATCTGTTAAAGAAGTTGCTTGTACTATTTTGCTAACGATGGAAATCACTTGTTAGGAATTCATTTTGAAAGAGAATTTTTATCTGGTTTCTCGCCTCTGAAATTTGCTCCAGAGATAGAGACAATTCTCCAACTCCTTGGAGACAATTCCCAGGAACATCCTGCTCAATAAATAAGGGGAGTGGGTTGCCTAGGAGCACAAAAACACAAGGACAAGGGATAAAATAAAGTATGGACAGAGCACAGACAAAGAATGCTCTGTGGATAAGGAAGGGGAGGGCATGGGAAAGACATTGTCCACATTAATAACAAACCTTTGTCTTTGATTGGATAAACTTTGTTTCTATCTGCGTAAAATGTATATAATACTCTGAGCCACTCTCACAGGGTGTGGCTATTCCTTACATGCATTTTGTCTGTATGTTTTGGACATAGTATTCATCCAGACTTTTTGCTTTGGAATCTCCGTGGCTTGGGGAAACTTCTGGGACCCTACAACCATCACCTTGTTGTTTTATTGAGAGCTTATGCACTGGAAACAAATTCCTTTTGTGTCTAATCAACATGGCCAATAAAGTACTCTATTCTATTCAATTCTTCATAAAGTTCAAAACTGGGTTGTGATGCTAGTTCACATCCTTGTAGTGCACCCTGGATAGCACAGTAATGTGAACCAAATGACTAGCAACAATCGGCAGCCAAACTAATTGAAGAATTGGCAGTTAATGACAGTTGACCATCAGACATCTTTGTAGAACTCCTTGCTCTCTCTCATGGCAATGGGTAAATGAAAAGGGGCTTCTAAAGCCCCAAGGGTGAAAGAGCACTCAATTACCATCAAGAAAGCACTCTGAGCCTTTCGACGGTCAGCTCCATCACACTCTGAATTCACTCACCCTAGACATTATCATCTGAACCGCTATAAGTCCATGTATTTGCCATACACTAAATAATAAAATGTTCAAAAACTATCACTATCGACAGTTCTATGAGTTAACAAATATTGTGCATTTTCTAGTTTCTCAGGTTATGATGATCTGTCTTCTTTCAACAATCATATGTCTTTTCAAGCAGAAATTGGAGCATTTAAAAATGCTGATGCCACTCCTACAGGAATTAAAAATGCCTCCAGTCAGCAACTTTACCCATGAGAAACTTTGTTAAGAAATTGAAGTAACATAAAAATGTTGAAATCAAGGAAGATTTGAAGGACCATGAAAAATCTCTGACAGAACTATGTCAAGGCTAGTCAAATTTTCAAAGCAGTTCCAACACATCACTGCAGATTATTGATGAAAAAAAAAAATAGCTGACATTGAAGAAGTTGTCTAAATGCCAAAGACCAATGTTTCTTATAGAACAATGATTTATATAAATCATTTATATAAATTATCAGAAGAAAATTAGAATTATCAGAAGAAAACCTATTCTTTCACCTCATAATCATCTGATGTATGCAAAAGAAAATTATGTTTTTGGATGAAAGTGTTTGAAATGATGAAACAACATTTGGAATGAGCGCCCCATAAAATACATTTGGAGAGAGAAAAAATAGAATATTTAAAGAGAAAATTAAGCATATATTACTTATTTTATTCTTTGTGTGGCAGTCTGTGGCCACATTGTGCCGATGGAACAAAGAATGGATTCTGCTAAATATCATAATATCCAGGAAGTTAATATCCCCTCAGTCAGTGAAAAAAACAAAAACTGAAAATAGGTTGGATATGATATGATATATGATATGATATGAAATTTATCTCCATATAAGAACATTCAACAATTACCTCTAATAAAGAAAAAAATAAGAGTTGTAGATTTTTCATCACAATGCCCTGACTTGAATATTTTGGAAATACTATGTGGAGACCTCAGATGTTCCACATACACAATGAAACCAAATGATATTTTTTGAACTAGAACAGTTTGCTTCTGTTCACTTAGGAAACAGACAATTTGATCAAGGATATCTAAACTTTAGCCTGCCAACTGTATTCACTATTAATCTTTGTTCCCCTCTTTCAAACAAAAACAATGACATTTCTTTGCCTTTCTCCAATAAAACAAACCCAGCCATCTGTTTGTGAAACAGATTAAGGCTTCTAGAACAAATTATTTTCTATCCCTTCACCTCTGATAAGTAAGTAAGTAAGTAAGTAAGTAGATATATTACATTTGATGGGATATTTTATGCTGAGATGTGCACTGAATTTTTTTAA
This sequence comes from Pseudonaja textilis, assembly GCF_900518735.1. The sequence goes on along the minus strand of NW_020769335.1, from coordinate 1,705,609 downwards.
GGAAAATATTACATTTCAATTTGCACTCTAGATTGGAAAATACAGAGGAGATGAGTTTATTTATTTATTAAATTTCTTTGCCACAATAAGACTTAGAATAATTTTATTGTCACTTTGAATGTACACTAATTGGCATACAATAAAATGAAATTATGTTGCATACAGCTCTCAAAGGGTCTCCACCTCCAAAATAAACATAAACATGACAAAATAAATAAATAATTTTATAAAGGTTCATACAGACGTAATGGAGTTCGCTTCATCAAGGATTCAGAATATTAATATAATGTAAATTAATAGGTCATATAAATGTTTAATATAATATGACAGTAAAAATACAATATCTCTTTCTCTAAAGACTGAAATTGGAGGATGATAGTTTTTAACTCAGGAATATTATACACACAGTGAGACACAACACTTTAAAATCAAGTTTAGCAGTTTTTTTTCTAACCTCCTTTGGAATAAATTTGGTTCAGTAGAGACAATTTTTGTTATCGATAGGGAAAAAGGTTATGAACAAGGCCATCAGTTATACCAAAAAGGACTTTCCATAAAAGAAACAAGCTTTATATTTATAACACTTTGCACAGTTATAGGTCCTGTCAATAGCACATATTTATTGTTATTTGTTTTTATTTATTTATTCATTTTTTACTATCTTGTTTGGAGATTCTCTCTAGGTTGGCAAAGCCAACTGAAAAATCAATAGACATCTGCAGAAGCTAAAGAAAGAAAACACATAACCAAAGTGTTTTTTTTACTGCTTTGCCATTTCTGTTCCATAATCTGAAAAAAAATATGTGTACAAACAGGGCTGTTTTATTTTGGACAGTCTTTTGATTCCTCTGCCAGGAGAATCAATGACACACAGTGTGCACCATCTAGAAGGTTTGGTTTGCTCTGGTAAAAAAAAAAGTCACATAAGCAACCAAAGTATTTGGAAATAGATGCAAGAAAGTATCTCTTTTTGCCATGCACAATTACAATAATCACCTGCCTCCTTTTTATAGCAATGCAGAGGTGCCACAAAGCCTACAAAGTCATAGGCTAGGGGTGTCCAATTCAGGTCGTCACATTGTCATCAAGTGACATATCAGGATATTTTCCCCTTTGTTAAACTGGGCGTGGGTGTGGGCGTGGCCAGCACATGATCATCCGTCCCATGGGCCGGGAGTTTGACGGACCTGTCAAAGGCTATCTACCCTCTGAAATGATACATAAGACTTAGCTGAGAAATACAAATTATAGCAATATTTTTACAACTAGAATGTAGCATCTGATAAGAACATGATAAGAACAGTTTAATATGAGCTAACACGGTTCTTCTAAATTCTATATTTCTAAGAAGGTTAGAAATATATATTGTGTCTTACACCAAGGGAAAGGCTACTCGATTTCATTGTGTGTCTCCTTCCCCTCAAAGGTCATCAAAGAGTTTGAATTAGCTTGTTCCTTCAGCTGGGTAATTCAAGGTCCCTTATAGTAAATTTGTGTGTGTGTGTGTGTGTATGCGTGTGTGAAAGAGAGAGAGAGAGAGAGAGAGAGAGGGAGAGAGGGAGAGGGAGAAAGGGAGAGGGAGGGAGGGAGAGAGAGAGGGGGAGAGGGAGAGAGGGGGTGAGAGAGAGGGGAGAGAGAGAGGGGGGGGGGGAGAGAGAGAGAGAGCACATTACTTGTCCTGTACAGGTCACAAAAGTCCACATGACAAACATGATAGCACAATCAAAACCATATCCACTAGACATTCCTAGATTAAGCCATTTCTAGGAACTGCATGCCATGGCGTACGGAAAAAAAATGAAATGATCATGACAATAAACATGAAACAAAATGGCCACTCATACATGTGCTTGGGAAGGGAAGCCACAATCATCTTTTACTGAAGACTCACAACCTCACAAAAATATCTGGTCTTCTTAATTATTTTAAAAGAGGTGTGTCATACATTTTCCCAAATGGCTAGTTTGAAGAGTCTGCAGAGACCAAAAACCAATTTGGTTAATTTAACTTCATTAAGAAAACATCAAGATAGTTTTTAAAATATCAAAGGAACTGAAGGAATAAAGTTCCAAGAGAAAAAAAAAATGCCAAAATTTCCGATAACTCTCTGCTTGTTCCATCATGGTAGGTGTAGATATACTAGGTTTATTTAAATGCAAGCCAGAATACCTTCTAATTCATGGGGCCACTGATTTCTAGCAAACTGGGAAAGAGTTTGGCTGCTTTCCAGGAAGGAGACCAATTTGTCTATTTTATTTCTTTTGGCTTGAGCCTTTTCTTCCTCTTGCATTGTAGTAAAAAGTATGCTAAGCCAATCTTCTTTCTTTGGGAAACTTCAGACAAATTTAGCTGCACAAACTGAAAAGATATCCTCTAAAAAATGGAATTTTGGTTGTTCTAGCCATCAACCAGCTGTCTAGAACAGGGGTCGCAACCTTTTGGACCTCAGGGACCATCAAACTCATAATTTTAAATCCCTTGGACCAGAGACCCTGGGAAAATCCCTCCAAAAATTCTTTAGGAAAATTCCCCACCCTGTTTTCCTACTGATTGATCATTCTTTATTTGGGATTTCAGGATACAGTCTCCAGCTCCATTCTCAGTGGGAGAGACAGAGAGAGAAAGAGAGACTTTTGTCTTCATGCAAAGACAGCACCAGAAGCAGCAGAAATCTTTCTTTCTCTTCCCCAAACTCCACCAGAAACGAGTCTTTGTGACACTTGTCATGCCGGCACAGCCTCTTGGAGCAAGATGCCTTGCAGGATCCCAAAGACTCATTTCTGGTAGAGTTTGGGGGAGAGAAAGAAAGACTTTTGCTGCTTTCCTTGCATGCAGCCAAAAGCAGAAAAAGAAAGAAGCAGAAAGAAGCAGCCTGGTGGCCAGGCAAGGCACGTGGGATGAGTGGGGCAAGTTACCCCCCTTTTCCTCACTCCTCGTGTTGTTTGCAATGCAAGTGAAGCAATCCTTGTGTTCCCATGGGCCATGTGAGTGGCACAGCCTTGTGTTCTTGTGCAGCCTGACTTAATTGCTTTAGGGGGTGCTTTGAGTGTGGCATTTCTCTGTGGACCACCAAAATTTTCTTGTGGACCACCAGTGGTCCCCAGCCCACTGGTTGGCAACCACTGGTCTAGAAGATATGAGATGTCTAGAAGATTTGAGCCCAGAACAACCAAGATTCCACTTGTGCCTGTCTTCATAATTCTTTACTAAATATTGTGACAGTAGCAGCATCAAGTGCTTGGATGCGAGACCATCACATATTGACATTTCAAGGAAACTCTGGTGCTGTAAGGGTTTAAAAGAAACTCTTCATAAATTCCTCCAGGATCAAACTGGCAGCTAAAACTGTATCTGAAATGTTAACTTCAGAATAGTTTAGGAAAAAAAAAATATTTACAGGGTGGGTTTGTTTTTACTTACTTGGGCTATGCATGTTCAGAAAGTGGGGAATTATAGTTTATTTAGAGTCACCCCATCCTGTTCAAAGGGACGTGGTGGTTCAGTGGCTAAGATGCTGAGCTTGTTAATCAGAAAGGTCAGCAGTTCGGCGGTTCAAATCCCTAGCACTGCATAATGGAATGAGCTCCCGTTACTTCTGTCAACCTAGCAGTTTGAAAGCATGTAAAAATGCAAGTAGAAAAATAGTGGTTGGTGGGAAGGTAACAGCATTACCTTTGGCATTTAGTCATGCCGGCCACATGACCACAGAGACATCTTTGGGCAGTGCTGGCTCTTCGGCTTTGTAATGGAGATGACCACTGCCCCGTAGAGCCAGAAATGACTAGCACATATGTGCAAGGGAAATCTTTACCTTTACCTTTATCCTGTTCACACTTAAACAAAGGTAGTCCTCAACTTATCATCCTTTGTTTCATGACCAGATTTACAATGGTGCTAAAAATAGTGACTTGTGGCTGTTTTTTCCATACACATGACTTTTGGAGCATCTCCACAGTCATATGGTTAAACTTTGGGCACTTGGAAGCCGGGTTCAGATTGGCTGGAGTTGACATCAATAGCTTTATGGAAATCAGTTTTGCCTATTAAGTTACATTTGTTATGAATGAAGAAATAGGATCTAGTTTATAAACCTGGGTGGAAAATCATCTGAAAACAAGACACAAAAAACAAGGTTGCACAAAATACCATAAAATTGTACTGCTCATTATACTCATTTAACGTTTTTGGTGGGTGTTTTGGTTGCATTGGAAATTTCCTCAGAATGTGACAATAGCAGATTGTATAACAGTTAATTTAAATATAGTGCCTTACAAATGTACCACTACTAAAGATAGCTACAATTACACTGCCAAACAACCAAGTACAGCTAGTCCTCAACTTACAATAGTTCAAAGTTTCAATGGTATTGAAAAAAGTGACTTATGACTATTTTTCACACTTATGACCTTTTCAGAATTCCAATGGCCATACGATCAAAATTCAGACACTTGGCCATTGACTCATATTTATGAAAGTTGTAATGTCCTGAGGTCTTTTGATCACTTTTTACAATATTTTTCAGGCAAACAAAGTGTCATGCCCCTGTTGGAATCTGATTCTGAGGGGAAGGATGAGCAGCTGACAGGGAGTGGAAGTGTGGCTCCAGTGGCTGTGGAAGAAACTGGGGAAGGGCCATCAGATGAAGACCCAGGGCCATCCCCTCTTCATCCTAGGGCACTCAGGGAGGAACTGAGAAGGGAGCAATGTGAGTTATGTGGGCTACAGGGGAGAAAAGGGTCCTGATTCCCTTCATTAGCTTGCAGCTGGGAAAACAGGATTTAAAAAGGGTGTTTGGCACAGCACTTGCTGGAAGCAAAGCATGAATTATCTTTGTTTGTCAAGTCTTATCTGGGTTCCAGCATCCTCCCAACTGTGTGTGTTTTGTTATCTTTTGAAGTCTGCAATTCCTTATCATGCCCTGTCTTGTTAATTCCTGCAGCGTGGTTTGTGTTGGTTTTTATTTATAATCTTAATGTACTTTGGGTTTAGATTGAATTTCTTCCCTTTAAAAACTGTTCTTGGGAGAGTTTTTCTCTCCAGCCAATGATAACTGGACATTGGGGGCCAAGTTGGAGGTATTAAAGGGACTTTTGTGACTTTGTTGCTTTTCTGCCATGCCCCAGGTCATCATACAAAGTCAATGCATAGCAAGATTCACTTTACTATCCCGTGACTAACTTAACAACTGCAGGGATTCACTTAAGTGTGGCAAGAAAGGTCATAAAATGAGGCTAGGCTCGCTTAATTACTGTCTCACTTAGCAACAGAAATTTTGGACTCAATTGCTGTCATACGTCAAAGACTAGCTGTACATCTAAGAGAGGGGAAGGAAAAAGAAAAATATTTTTTTTTGTTCTGTAAAGTATGTCATGATAAATTGCAGTGTTGGTCATTTTGTTGTTATGGCTTTCTTGATATGCTTCCATTGAGCAATTATTCAGCACTTTTGGGAAAACAAAACAAACAAATATGATAGATGAATTCTTATGGTGTGAAATTTTGTGACATTATTACTTGTAACTATGGGAAAGATAGGGTAATATTTTATGACTGTGAGATTGTTCCATAACTTTATATTGTTCCAAAATAGTTTCCATACTTCTGTTAGCCATTTTACATATAACCCTCCCACCACCGTTTTTCAAACAATGGATTAAAGTTTTGTCCGGAATTCCCATTAAAACACAGGATAAGGTAAGTTAAAAATTTAGGCAGCCTATAAAGTTTGTATCCCAATGGAGTGAGACATAACTGAAAATGCAAAAACACCTCTCAGTGATAAAGTAAGCTAAACTATGTTCTCATAATCAATTCAAGAGAGATTCAATTGCTCTAAAACACAGGCAAAAATATAGGTTCCTCTTTGATGGTAGATACCAGAAAACAGAAAACAAAACCCAGGAAAATAACAGAGTTCATTTCAATATTATCTTACAGGATTCAGCATTCAGAATGCAAGGATATAAGAAGTGAATTGTATCCAGACATTGCCATATATATGCTAGAAACATAACTGAAAACTTGCACATCTTGAACGGCATCTATTGATCTTAGTAGCCAGTAGGTTCATAATAGAAATGGCAGCCTCTTACAAAGAATGGTGATACAGATGTTCATTTATTGTTGATAGAAAGACACAGATATTTCTACTCCTGAAAGAGAAGAAAAAGTGACCTTTCAGTGATTTAATTAATAGAGTTTATTGCCTCTCATGAGATGTTAAAATGAAGCTCTTGACTCCAGGAAGCAGAAAGAGGAGACAATTTTTTATGGAATATATGTGCATCCTCCCACAATCAACAACCATGTGTGTATTCATCAAAGCGAGCTCATGTGTCTTCATTTTTCATGCGAAGCTTAGAAGGCCACATTGAGAAAGGACAAAAATGATTGCTGGCTTGACTTCATTGTCAATAGTAAAATGACTCAGTTTGGTCTCAAATGTCATTTTCTCAGTGAACAGATAGCATCGAGAAACAGATGACTCTGCCAATACAGGGAAAAGAAAAGAATGCAGACAAATCATTTATCTAGTTTTCAAATGAAAGCAGGCAAATGCATCCATCTTGTTTAGCAGAAGAAAGATGGCAAGTGTTGAATAATATATATGTATATATATGTAGCATTACCTTCAGCTAGAAGCTTGTAAGGAATGGATTCTCTCCAAGGCAGACTGAAAAAAATGGTAAGGTAGGTATGTGTACGTGTTTATTTGCGTTTGAGTGGTTTAGCCCTTACCCAAATGAAAGGATGGTGTCTTTTAAATAATTCATTAGGGCTATTGAAGTGTTTGTTCAATGGAATTGCTGTGCAAACAGCTTTTCAGAATACTTGCTCCATTATGAAGCAGTTTTTCATTACATTTAGACTAATGGTGCATTCTAAGAAGATAGCTGGGCAGCCATTAAAACACTAAGCTATTAAAGTATTAAAATATTGTTTCAATATTTGAGGGTTTCCACAAAGAAGAGCACCAGAAGATAAGACAAGAAGCAAAGGATGGAAAGTAATCAAGGAGAGAAGCAACTTAAAGCGAAGGAGAAATTTCTGACAGTGAGAACAATTAGCCAGTGGAACACTTTGCCTTCCAAGTTGTGAGTGCACCATCACTGGAGGTTTTTAAGAAGAGTTTGGGCAGCACTATGTCTGAAATGATATAGGGTCTCCTGCTTGAACAGGGGAATGGACAAGAAGACCTGCAAGATCCCTTCCAATTGTGTTATTCTATTACATAATAGTGCTGTTAGTGAACAGATTTATCTGGGATTGGCTAAGGGACAGGTTCTGTTGATTCTGTCAAATCAACATCTGTCAAATTAACCCTAATTCTGTTTGAATGAAAAAACAAACAAGCTGAGAAGCAAAGAAGCCATGAATTGGTTTATATCTATGTTTTGAGGAAACCATATTTAATTCAAACCATTTTAGGATTGAAGATAAACTATGGAAAAATGTTTTGTCAATAATCTGTAATGGGAATTTTCAAAATGCTTGAAATTGCTGTATTTTTATGTAGAACTGAATGGCAAAACTAGTAAAACATGTAGGAGACATAAATCCATCCAAACTTCAGTTAAATATCTTCAAGAGTTTTACCACAATGCATTATTGAGATAATCTCCTTTGTGCCTTATAGGGCAGAAATGGGATGAGTGAATAAAGGATAACAAAACAACTTCACAATTGTTTAACAATGTATAGAAAAGCTGACAGACAAGTGCATCTTTTTCACATATATAAATTCCAATTTTGAGAAAGTTGGTCTTTTTTAAAAAAAAAAATAGTTTTACCTTGCCACGAATTTTCCAAATTTTAGCAAAGATTTGAATTCTGATCTCCAACTACATCATTAAATCAAACCAATTCTCAGTGTTCATTTTTCCATTAAAACAATGAAATTAGTATAGTTGCAACATGATTGGTATCAACTACATAGGATAAAATGGAATCTCTACTTATTGCCAATGATGGAAATGATCTTAGTAAAATCTTTCTGAAAATGAAAAGAGATCAACACTTACCGGTACTTACAATAACCAGTTGCTGAGTTACAATTGGCAATTCGTCATCTGTTCCAAATACATTTTTACAAGAATTTGAAGACCTGAAGATATATTTATATATCCACTCAGTCAAGGACCTTGGAGTATTCATATCTAATGATCTAAGCACCAGAGCTCACTGTAACAGCATTGCCAAAAAGGCATTAAGAGTTGTAAATATAATCTTATGAAGCTTCTCTGCTGGAAATATTAAATTGCTAACTAGGGCATACAAAACCTTTACTAGACCAATACTTGAATACAGCTCATCTGTCTGGAATCCTCACTGTATATCGGACATTAATACAATTGAGCGAGTCCAGAAGGATTTCACGAGAAGAGTACTACACTCCTCTGCTCGCAACAGAATACCCTATATCACCAGACTTGAAATTTTGGGCTTGGACAATCTTGAACTATGCTGCCTATGGTTGGACTTAAGCGTAGTACACAAAATTATCTGCTAAAATGTCCTACCAGTCAATGACTACTTCAGCTTCAACCTCAACAATACAACAGCACACAACAGATACAAACTCAATGTTAACTGCTCCAAACTTGATTGCAGAAAATACGACTTCAGCAACAGAGTGGTCAATGCATGGAATGCACTACCTGACTCTGTAGTTACATCCTCTAACCCCCACTCCTTTTAACCTCAAATTATCCACTATTAACCTCACCCCATTCCTAAGTGGTTTGTAAGGGGTGTGCATAAATGCACCATCATGCCTCCCGTCCCTGTCCTATTATCCCCATTTATTTGTACCTATTTCCTATATTCTTATTCATGTTTATACTTATACCTATTATCTTGTAAGCAATTGACAAATAAAATAAATAAATAAAATAAACTGAGATGACAATATCTGCATCATATTTGGTGCATTATAGAAGTTGGAAAAGTGTAGAAAAATAGGCATTATACCAAAACTGAGAAGATACAGTTGGGCTCGGACAATCTTGGATTATATATAGATTATACCAAGATATTGGATCCTTCTGCATGCTATTTTGAATTTGGGAAATGATTGAAAGCATTCAAGTAATAATTAGCTATGTTCAAACCCCATAATTTTGAGCACTGAGTTAATATACTGCAACATTCTTTTGTCCTTTCTTTTGATAATAATATTAATAACCTGAAGACAATTATTATTTTGGGTATGAATAGTTTTCAGAAATAAATTAGATGAGGCAGTAAAATTTTCAGGGTACATAAACAGCCTCAGGACAAAAGTGATTGATGTCTCTGAACATGAGTCACACCAGAGATGGCTGCAGGCATGAGCACTCCAGAGGCCACCTCTGGCAATACATTATATAATGTGGGTTTCTAAATTCTAAAAAAAAAAAGCTTGATTATTTTGGAAGCAGTTATCTTAAAAGAACAGTATTAGGATGTAAATTGTTGATATGTGAACATCAGTTGAGACAGAAAGAGGCAAGCCTACGTTAAACTTTTACCCAATTTGGAAGAGGACTTCACAATCTTAAATGCATGCAAATTGAGTATAACTCTTCAGCTTCACTTTTACAATCCCTTGGAGATTGGGGAGCGATGAAGTCTTGCTATAAGACATACAGGAGAAATAATAAAAGGTGATCAGATATATTATGAGAAATTGTCATCTTCTGTCATATGTTTTTAAATGCTTCTGGAGACCATTTCATTTGTCTTGTCTACTGGAATGCTTTTGGATGTCACATAGTGGATAAAGTATGGAATGGAATGGAGTAGAATAGAATTGAATAGAATAGAACCGAATAGAATAGAATAGAATAGAATAGAATAGAATAGAATAGAATAGAATAGAATAGAAT
>NW_020769335.1:1684473-1695733 GCF_900518735.1 Pseudonaja textilis | reverse complement strand
ATAGAATAGAATAGAATAGAATAGAATAGAATAGAATAGAATAGAATTCTTTATTGGCCAAGTGTGATTGTACATACAAGGAATTTGTCTTGGTGCAAATGCTCTCAGTGTACATAAAAGAAAAGATACATTTGTCAAGAGGGAAGAACTAGAGACATCTTTGCCTTATACTTCATACTTCTTGTTTGCCTGACTTTCCACATCACATAACCAAATTCTGTAGGACAAAAGCAGAGGAGGTGCAAGAATTGCTGTATTAACATGTGTTGAAAAGATTATGTTCTCATCCCCACAGTACTAGAGAAAGATTCATTTCCTTCCATTCCCCATGTATTTTGTCTTGTTGTGAAGTGCTACCAACACATCTGGGTATTTGTGATGCTTCTAGGCTGTCTCTCTGAAAGTTGTCAAAACACAATGATGGGAGCATGAATAAATCATTGGATCTTTTTGTAAAAATTATATCATCCATGTGTTAATGTTTTGCATGAAAAATTCACAGGCTAAGTGGCAATTTTAAAATAAATGGATAAACATTACGGTGTGAATATCTACTGTGTGCTTTGGCAGGGTTGTTTTTCCACATTCAAGAAATGGAATTATGGAATAAGAAGTGTCTCTTTCAGTCTTCCTGTCCAATCTGCTACTTAATGCACTAATTTAAATTAAAACAAAAAACATTGATCTCATCTCACCTCCCCAATTTTTAAGACTACTTAAATATGGTTAGTGAAAGAAAGTCCTTTACTTTTCTGACTAACTGTTATCACTGTTCAACTACTCGTATTGTAGATATAAAACTGAATCTCCTGGCAATCATTCTTAAAAGGTATTCAGAGAAACTGGAATAGCTGGATTTTTAATATTGTAAGCTTCCCAGAGTCACCTGAATTGGGTGGAATAAATTTGATGAATGAATGAATATGAATGAATAAAGTTGATTATGCTCAAGATTGAGAAGAATAAAGTAGAATTACTTCAATGATTTGGAAAATATTCTGAATGTTATGCAATTTAAATATGCATTTTCCTTTTTTTTGTAAACGCCGCACATATGAAGAGCCATGGTTGCACAGTGGTTAGAATGCAGTACTGCACACTTGTTCACTGCTCACTCCAGCAGTTCAATTCTGAACAGCTCAAGGTTGACTCAGCCTTCCATCCCTCCGAGGTTGGTAAAATGTGGACCCAGATTATTGGGGGCAATATATTGACTATGTAAAACTGCTTAGAGAGGGCTGTCAAAGCACTGTGAAGAGGTAAATAAGTCTTAATGTTATTGCTGTTGCTATTATAGTCAAACAGTCAGACAATATTTCAAGAATCACCAATATAATTATCAAGCTGGTTTATCCTCCATTTTATCAATCCACATGGATTTTTTGTGTCATGTGAGGAATTTTGCATTTCTTTAACAAGTGTTATTCTGATATTTTCAGCCCAATGAAGCTATTTGGATCAAGATGCATTTTATCCTTTAAGACAATTTGATTTGATTTTTGCATCATTTGAAGATCTGATAGCTATTCTTTCTGCCTACTCATGTCAGTAAGAAAAGTCTTAAAGAGCATAGGACAGAGGACTAAACCTCCTGGCACTTTCATGTTGTTAAGCTCCAGTTAAATGAAGTACAATTAACAAGAACTCATTCAGTAAGATTTTTTTATTCAGCCATATATTTACTTAATTGTCATGCCATCTAACACATAGTTAATTAGCATGCAGAGATCAAACTCAAAAAGGATGGGAGGGAAGGATCTCTGATAAGATTTGTTTTTACAAATCCGTGTGGATTTCTATTAAAAACTCTCCTTCTTCAGCCTGCTTACATATAATGAATGTATGATCTGTTCTAGAATCTTTTTAGCATTAAGGACTGGCTGATAAATCTATAGATCACTGAAGTATCTTTTTTTAAAAAAAAAAAAAAGACAGGGACAACATTTGTCCTTTATCCATCTCCTGGCAGTTTGCTGTTGCCTCAAATTTCCTGAAGATAACCAAATTTCTTGTGTGCCTTGATATACAACTCATCAGACATGAGATAAATAAGTATTCCCTGACCATGTTTCTCTTAAGGTTCAATCTTGCCCCTTCCTCCTCTTTTCACAGTGGCTTGAATATATTAAATATACAGTATAAACTCTTACTGAACAAGACTGAAGCTAAAATAGGACATTGAGTAATCATCCCTCTTCTTTACTACTTGTCAGCAATTTGACTGACCAGCTGATTTGCTGATTCTTTCTCCTTTTATTTGAAGGAAAATATCAGAAGAAATCCTCTTGGGTTCTTGACTAAAGATAATTTATCCCAAGATTTGGCTTCCCCCAAAATATTTATCTAATTCTGGATAACCTGTATGGCCTTCTCAAGTGATCCTCATTCTGCCTTCTGCGTGCCTTTTTTTCTCTTGGATCTTCACTAAGATGTTCAGGCAGCCACCCTTTTTTTCATATACTTCCCATCAATTTTTCTCTTCAATTTAATTTTTTGAAATGATGCTTTTAAATCATCCTATTCTTACTGAGGTTCTTTTACCATTGTTTTCCCATTTAGTAAAACTCTAATTCCCATTACTGTGATGATACAGATATTAATTTAATTTAATGTAAATTCATTTATGATAAAGTGATTATTTTATTTATACCTGGGTTATATTTTGCTCTGCCTTATCCTTGCTGGACACCTGTGTAGAGAAGAATGTTCTTTCTCATTTTCATTCCAAAAAACATTGAGAAGCAGATATTCCCAGCTTTGAGATGATTTCACCACCATCACCATCACCAACACCATCACCACCAATTCCATAATCTTGTTGATTTCATTCTTGGCAAAAATACCCAAAACATTCCAAGCACACGGTAAGATTGACTTGTCTTTGAAGTAAGACCATTAAAAGCAAGTCTTAGTTATGTAAGCTGGGATGGAACTTCAAAGAAGACTTGATGAGAAGGGTGCTATATATTTAAAGATATCTTACTCCTGTCATCTTTTTGAGAATTCGTGGATGGTAGAAGGAATATTGGTTCTTTCTTTCCTTTTCTTGTACTCTTCAATGTTCATTGATTGCTGCTTGAATATTCTTCAATATGCTTTGATTGCTGTCTCATATTATGCTGGGTTGGAATAAGATCTTAAGTCATCCTTTTTTGCTTTTGTATCCAAAAGAACATGTGAACCGATTGCACTGGCCAGGGAGCAAGCAAACCATAATAATATCATTGCTCTTACTTTTTTTTTGCTTGCGGGTTATGACAACTCAGCTGATGTTTATAAAATCAACAGGCTCCCTGATTTGGTTGCATTTAACATTCAATGTAATTCCTCTTCCTTTTTTGTTTTCTTGCTCCTTTGGAACTATTTGCGTTTTCCCTATAGCCTCATATTCCAGACATGAAAGCCAAATACAAGATCTTCCTTTTGACTATTGTCAATTTACCTTTTATTCTAACACTGAAGCTTATCTTCAATGACAGTACAACTCCGATTTTTTTCATGTGTTCTGAACATTTTTATGCGGACAATGAAACTTACAATCTTTATGATTCAATGTTCTTTCTAACATTTGATTAAGTGATTTAATAGGCCCCATAATACTGTATCATTTCAACATCAGTCTTTTTTCCCCTTCCACATCGTTCTTTATTCATTTATTTGGTTTATATTTTCTTCAGTGCTTTCACCACCAACTCTCAGTATGAAACCCCTGTTATCAATCTGTCATGTTTTAACTGTATCATTTTTGATAGTGTTGGTGAGATGTTATTGATGCCATTTGAATTCTGGAAACCTGATCAGTCATTTGACTGCAAAACTTTATATTTCTTTCTAGTTATGAATAGATGTATTCATCATTTGTGTTTTCAGGTTCTTGAATTTCTTTTATGCACTTGATAACAGAATAACAGAGTTGGAAGGAACCTTGTAGGTTATCTAATCCAATGCCCAGCCAAGCAGGAGACCCTACACCACTTCTGACAGATGGCAGTCCAGTCCCTTCTTGAAAGCTTCCATTGATGAAGCAGTCACAACTTCTGAAGGCAAGCAGTTCCATTGGTTGATTGTTCTCACTGTCAGAAAAAATATCCTTATTTCTAGGATGAATCTCTCCTCGATCAGTTTCCATTCATTATTTCTTGTCCAGCCTTCAGATACCTTGGAAATAGTTTGAGCCCTTCCTCTCTGTGGCAGCCCCTCAAGTATTGGAAAACTGCTATCATGTCTCTTCTGGTCCTACTTCACTAGACTAGCCATGCCCAGTTTCTGTAACTGTTCTTCATATGTTTCAGCTGCCAGTCTTCTTATCTTATCTTATCTTATCTTATCTTATCTTATCTTATCTTATCTTATCTTATCTTATCTTATCATATCATATCTTATCTTATCTTAGCCTAGCCTAGCCTAGCCTAGCCTAGCCTAGCCTAGCCTAGACCAGCCTAGCCTAGCCTAGCCTAGCCTACCTGTCTGTCTGTCTGTTTGTGTATGTGTGTGTGTGTGAGAGAGAGATTTATATGTCTTCCTATGTCTGGACATTTGGCTTTCCATTGGGAATCAACATTGAAGTTGTTGGGCAGATGTTATGCAAGTTGGCTTCCTGGATTTGAGTCTTCCTGCTGATAAATAAGGAAGGTTGGCATGCGCTGGTAGGAATGAGTTGTTCATAATGTTTCTGTACTCTTTCATTCTCACTTCTGCTTCTTGCCCTCATAAACCTAGCCTGTAATAGGACACTGCAGAAGTCAGTGTCTTTGACTTGCACCAATTGTTTTGGTGAATTGTATTCATGTGAGAGAAACTACTAGGATGTATTTTATCTTGTTTCACAAAGCAACTGTATTTCCTCTGTCCCTTGAATGGAGTCACCATTCCAGTTCTGGTTCTATTCTTGAAAAGACAAAGAAGAGCTGAGTCAAAGTTCTATTTTTATGAGAGTCTGCGGGGTGCCACACAGCAGAGTATTTTTGGTGTCTCTTCTTTTTGCCATTTTCCCCTTTGATTAGGTCATTTGTTCCTCTTCATTTTGGAAAGTCGTGCTTGTTGTAATATCTCAGTAGACAGACCACAGATAGACAAAGAGATAAAAAGACAAATGGACATATAGTAGCTGTTTGTTCCACTAAGTCTCTCCTTTAGCTTTTTGTTTTAAAGTCCTGGTACTAATCTAATATATAACAGGTTGTTTTCAGTCAGTGCAAATTCTTGACTTAGAGCAAAATGTCTTAAGGACTTCTCTTAAACTCATTGCCAAGCTATCCTGGTGAACTTATCATGGTACTCCCTGCTCTCTCTCTCTCTCTTTCTCTCTCTCTTAGTGAAATTTAAAAAACACAACACAGCACCATATACTATTTAGTAGGATAGAATGAGAGTAATGAAAGTATTTGCTGCAAAACTGACCTAATGGGTAAATATATATGTCAATGTTATTGATATCACTTTCTTGGGGAAGTTAAACTGCTATGTCATCTACCAGAACTGACAACAGATAGCAACAATAAAAGCAAAGTGCAACCACTAACAGCTTCAAAGTGATGTAAGGCACCGTTTGAAAATGAGCAGAGGGCTTGGATATCTTCAGTTCATTACTGACCCAGGATAGATAAGAATATTAGGCTAATATTAAAAGCACTTAGTTTCAGGTTTTGAAAGCTGTTTCAAGAAAAATGAGCAGGTGCGATAGCTCAGTAGTTAAAGACACTGAGCTTGTCAGCTGGCCAGGTTTGAGACCAAGTGCCATGCAATAGGATAATCTCCCATTCCTTGCCACAGTTCCAGCCCATCTAGCATTTTGAAAGCATGCAAATGCAAGTAGATTAATAGGTACCACTTCAGTAGGAAGATAACAACATTCCGTGCACCTTTAGTATATAGCCATTCTGGCCACATGACTACAGAAATGTTTTTAGACAACATTGGCTCTCTCAGCCAATAAATGGAAGTAAGCACTGTGTCCTAGTTTGGACAGGAAAAACTTTATACCTTTAATTTATCAAGAAAAATGGACAGAACAACTGAAAATTTATTGCAGCTGCTGCTCCATTTCCCCCCCTTCTCTCTTGCATGTATTTCGTTCTGAAAGTAGAATCTTGGCATTCAGACATCTTTTTTTCCCTTTATATCCATATTAGTCTAATAAATAAACCACCATTAGTTTAAAATCAAAGTCTTTTCTTTCTAGAAACAGTAGTGGTAAGGAGGGAGTGTAAAAGTGCATTTAATGAATTAATTTCAGGTCCATCTCCTAACAAATAATACCATGAAGGTTGGTTAATATTATGAAGGAGAATCTATTTTAAGAATACATGCCTCATGAACTTTTAGTCTTTGTCAACAGAGCATTACATTTCATCATGGAAGAATGCAAACTCTGATCACTCCTCCAGGAAAATGCCTGTTCAGAATCAATATTCAACAACTAATTGCCAAAAGAACCTTGATAGATTGGCAAGTGTTCAGAAGTTTCAAACAAAATATGATTAGGATACCTAGATTACCTTATGAAGAATTATTAAAATGCTTAATTTTATGTAAAGTAATTGAAATATCAAAAAGGGTGAATAAAATAATAATTTATAATAATCTAATAATTATCTACAAGTGCTTACATATTATGGATACAAAGGAGGCAGTTTAACATAAAATGCAGAAAACAACTGAATATTACTTTCATCTTAATGCATTTCTATTTTGGAGGCAAGTAAGACTCTTTTTTGTGTGCTTGTTTGGTTTTAGTGAATTCTACTTTGCATTCCACATTGAAAAAGAGGCAATTACTTTAATAAGTACTTTAATAAACTGGATCAAAATATAGATTATACTATGCCATTTAAAATGTAGAATATACAGTGTCATTTCAGGAAGGAATTCAGGTGTGTTAACTTGTACCTAGTGTCCTCCAGGCCAGTGGTATCATCTATGAAAAGTTTTGAAACTTGAGTTTTCTGATTTTAATATTTCCCTGAGCCAAGTGAAGAATTTTTTACTACATTAAGCCACTCCCAGTCAAAGACTACATGACATTTTAGAAGGGGAAAAAGTCTAAGCTGCAATATTCTATTGTCCCAAAATATATGGTTATGTGAGACATTTAAACACGTTATATTAAAACAAACTGTAGCTGTGTAGGAGGTTATTTGTAGAAATATTATTTGTGCTAAAGCATTACTTACATCATTATTACATACTATCTATAACCACACGCTGTCTTGCTGTTGACCTATCTTAGAGAAATTCCGATAGACAGTTGTGATGTATTGACCTTGATAAAGAAGATTTGTGATGAATTAGCTACCAAATTTAACTCTGAGTTTTGATGGTGGCCAAACTGATAGTCTTCACTTCAGAGTTAATCATATTTTAACATTTCTTTTATTTACAAACTCTGTTTTTGAGCACGCAATATACATTGATGTACAATATACATTGATATGTTCCAGTCATTGACAGCTGATCCATGCGATAGTCATTAGTATGCAATAGTCAGAGTGCAGTACTGAACATTATTTGACAATTGATATGAAATTACAGTTACATATTTTAGCTGCAATGGTATACCATTTTTTAGTACTGATAAATGAAATGTACTACGGGTCAGTGTCCAAAACAGCAAACATTTTATAACAAGATTGTACTTGACAGCTTTGACATACTGACATGCTGTAAATTTAAGTATTTGAAGAGCATTCTTCAACAGTGATTAGATAACTTGCAAATTATTGTAATTTATACCATATTTCTTGGAACCACATTCCATTCTTTTAGCTAATTTGGTAGCAGAAATATTTTTAAGTTTGTAATTGCAGTAACAAAACATAGCTTTTCAAAGTCCGTGCAATGCTATTCCTAAACTCAGTGACTCTATGGTCCATTCAGCATCGTCTAAAACAATTCTCTACATGAGACATGATTATCTTTTTAAACTTAAAACATGTAAGCGTTTAAACAAAAAAGATCATGACTCAGGAAACTTCTTTATCTTCTGGTTATTTTTCCCATCCAACCCAAATTATTTGTCCTTTATTAAGCAACAGCTATCAAAGCTTCAAGACAAAAGCATTTGTATTATTTGGCATTTGAACCTTTAAACTTGAGGAAATAATCAATTCACAGTGATTTGTAGCCTACTATATTGATATTTCTATCTTTTCTCCTTGTACCTTTTCCCTCTACTGATTCTTCAGTAAAGATTCGTAGAATGCTTTTTACAGGCTTCTTAGCAGAATCCCAAACCACAGGGACTAAAAGTTTGAACGCCCTTAAAAATGGGGACCAAATGAAGTGTTCAGCCTGAAATGCAGTGTTAAGCTTCGAAGGAAATGGATCCATAACATATAAAATGAAAAAGTGCAGCTACCAGCACCAGATAGTTTAATCTTAGGAACTGTGAATTGAGTTTCGGAAACTGGCTGGAAGGAGAAAGCCGGATGATAACATGAAATTAGATCCATTATCAGGGCTTGTGGTGTGACCTCAGCAAAGAAAGAAAGGAACACCACCTTGCATAATTTCAAATCAATATGTCATGAGACAGCCAGCTACTATGTTTTCTGGAAAGAGTGACAATGCAATCAGATTTTTATTTATTGCATGAAATGTAGGCTCTTCGAAGGAGCAACTTAAAAGAAATAGGACCCCAGGAGCAGAGCAATACCATAGCATTCCTTTCCAAATGGAAATGATATTTTTTTTCCTTTTCTGCCACTTTTTCTTGTTTGCAACTTCGTTTTCAAAATTCAATATCATTCTGCACATGAGGTCTTTATACATAGATTAGAATTACTTCGAGTACCATGAAACTGTATTTCTAGCTACACCTGGTAACACAGTGCTCTGAATTATAGTATTCTGTTTTTCACTCATGTCCAGCTTGTTGCATTTCTTATACCTTGTATGGAAATTCTGTAGTGAGACAAAGGTTTAGTTTATTATCCTTCATTAGAGTTTAGACTCATCTATGCTGTTTTTCATTTTATTTTTTTCCAGAATGGAAAAAATGGACTATTTCAGTTATTAGAAAGTTCATGATTGGCTTTTTGTCCAATTCACAGGCAATCTTCATGGATTCTCTTAAAATTTCCATATCCCATAGTTCCAGCAACCTGATCAAGTTAGTAAATCATAGCATAAACAAGAGAAAGAAATTTTAAAGAGAAGAGATCATGCCTAAATTCTGGACAAGAATTTAGATTGCCTGCCTTAAAAAAGTACATTTGACAAATGTTGCTGACATTAGAAAGAATCATGAACAAATATAAAGAAAGAAGAGATGTGGAATAGTTTATTACTGAGAATGCAGATATCACTTTTGCTTGAGATTCAGATATAATTTTATTAGTTACAAGAAATGATGCTGAACTATTATGAAGGATTCATTAGAATTCATATGTTGTTCCGCTGAGTTAAATTTATTGATTTCCTGACTTGACCATATCGGATAATTTCAATATTATGGGCAAGCACAATACAAACTGATGTTTCTTTCTCTTTTTTAAAAAAACTATTTATTTTTAACTACTGACTTTGTTGAAAACAGAAGGGGGAAAAAGGCAAAGGGGGAGATAACAATTGACTGAGAACAATTTTAGACTATTAACTAGAGTTGAATTGGCTGAAAACATTTAGATGTTAAATACAGACTTTCTGATCAACAGAATCCAATCT
This sequence comes from Pseudonaja textilis, assembly GCF_900518735.1. Next base: position 1,686,070 of record NW_020769335.1, on the reverse strand, counting down.
AGTGTGCTTATTGTATCAACAAAGCTTTGCCTTGAACTAAAAAGAGAAAGTTCAAATCTCAATTCCACATGAATATGAAGGGATTGGAATGTCCCTCTGTTGAAAAGCAGTTAGCTTGTATCGAACTTGTATTAGCTTGTATTAATTATGGCTTAGTAATGTCTATTGAACTGAGATTCAGTAATTCTAGCCACACTTTATATACTACATTTTAGCTTTGCATATTTTATCTTGATTTTCTCTGAATTATTGGACAAAATTTCCCAAAGTCCATATTATTCTGATGTAGAATGCTGGAAATTGAAGATTAATACCTTTATAAAATAGAATAATAGTGTTTAGTCAATCTTGGTTTTGTTTTCTTTTTGTGATATCAAATTTTATTCCCGAATATATATTCTTTCACATCTTTTATCAGCATCAGTGCTTTCAGGACCTATTAACCAATTTGAATTTTGTATCCTGTGAATGATATCCAGGAAGGGTATTTACATGAGAGACAATGTCAAAAACATATTGATTTTATATATGTTTTCAAATTGGAATATTCAGTAACAGATAATCAATGGCTTTAAGTGTTAATAAATATGAAACACATTTCTTATTTTTTTTAAAAAAACATTATTCATCCAGAAACATTATTTTGTGTCTATTAGATCTTTTTAAGGGCTATATAAGAAGCATTGGACATCAGATATTTTGTGCTGGTATAGTCATAAACTTGAATGTTCTTTAATTTGTAAGCTTTATTTTTGTCTGGCCATAGGTTCATTTTGGTTTCAAATTATAGGCATGTGTTCATACAGTTTTGGAGAAAACTGTGATAGTTAATGATGGAAATCTGATGCTCAATTATATCCCTGAAATATGGAATTTGTCATTTTATGATGAGCTTTACTGACCCTGGAGCTCAGCAAAGAGGATAATTTTATGTAAATGGAAGAAACTTCTGGTATTAAAGAGATGTGGGATATGAGCAATTTTTTTAAAAAAGTCTTTACTTTTGAAAAAGAGAAGATGAAGCAATGTTTCTATAAGAGCTACATTTAATCAAAACTTTAAGGATTTAATTAATCCCATATTGATAACAAATGGATAATATATTGATTTGTATTCATTCTTTTTATACTTTCTTACTGTTTAGCTTATTTTAATCACTATAATGTATATAGGATTTTTTTTTCATTATATTAATCTACCCTATTTCATTTTTGTTGCTATCAGTTATTCGTTTTTCACTATTTTAATTAAAAATAAAAAAGGAGTTATAAATCTAGTTATTTTAGGCAAGGCCTACTTGCTTCAGAGCTGATATATGAAATGAAGAATCATTAATCGTCTTCCTCCCTCCCCTTCCTTTCCTTTCCTTTCCTTTCCCCTCCTTCTCCCTTCCTGCCTCTCTCCCCTTCCCTTTCCCCTTCCCACTCTTCCCCCTCCTCTTCCCCTGCCTCCCTCCTCTTTTCGTCCTCCCTCCCTTCCTTTCCCTTTCCTTCCCTTCCCTTTCCCTCCTTCTCCTTTCCTGCCTCTCTCTCCTTCCCTTTCCTCTTCCCTTCTTCCCTCTCTTCCCCCTCCCCCTCTCCCTCCCTCTGCCTCCCCC
>NW_020769335.1:1651196-1684463 GCF_900518735.1 Pseudonaja textilis | reverse complement strand
TCCTTCCTTCCTTCCTTCCTTCCTTCCTTCCTTCCTTCCTTCCTTCCTTCCTTCTATACCACTCTTATTATTTTTTTACAAATAATGCAGCAAACATATCCAACATATCTTCCTCCTCCTATTTTTTTCACAACCTGTGAAAAAAACTCAGACAAGGTTCTTATACTTTGTGTTAAAATTTCTAAAGAGGAAAAATATTTTGTACCAAATAAAACTGGCTTACTACATATTATTTTATTGCATCTAGATGAAATCCTGCTACTTTATACCATTGTGTGGTACAAGAGAATCCATATGTTTGCACCAGAACACATTTTGCCATTAGTTTTTCTGGGTAACTGAAAAGCTTTGAAACCCTTTCAGTAAACCAGAATTTCCTTGGAAAGCTCTCTCACCAAATGTTGCTGGTTTCTTTCTGCACAAGTGGTCCAATGTTGTTATTCTATCCTCACTGACCTCAATATCTCATCCAAAAGATTCAGTGAAAAACTCACAATCATTTCAATCAAATGCAGGATAAAACAAACTCTGCATGTAAAATAAGCTAAGCAATAAGAACAGATTCTTGATCACTAAATGTATCAAGCTGCATTTGAATGCTGAAATACCTGCATTTTTTCTGCACAATTATATTTAATATGCATGAAATATAAACTTCTTCTCAGAAGCCAGCTTTTTTTTTAATGCTACTGGTTCTCCAGAACTGGTCAGAACCTGATGAATACCACCTCTGATCAGAAGTGTAAGAAATGTTTAGATTACACCCAAAGGGGAACCGTGTCAGATTGGGAAGATTGTTATATATACAGCCTTTGATGATGAACCACAATGAATGTCATACTGTAAGATACATCTGTGGGTGAAGTAGAGATGGGAGAAGTATATGTAAAGGCTTGAGATCCTTGGTGCTCTCTGAACTTGATTTTTTTTTGCAAATGTTTCATTATCCCAACTTCTAACATCATCAGTGCACTGATAGTGTTACCTAGTTTGAATAGTGAAAGAAACCAACCAAGTTCGGGTAGCACCAAGGAAACCCCCCCCCCCCCATTTCAACCCTGAGCTACAAATATTCTCCATTATCAGCATCACTGGAGGTTATTTATTTATAACCCAGACCAAGACATAGAATTTAAAAATAAGCCACATGATTAATGCAGACATAAGTAATTATATTTTGTATAGCACATGCATATATACAAGGAAAAGACCCTATAAAGTTAACACTTCACTGAAAGGACCAAATCGTTTCTATAAACCAAGCCTATAAATAAAACATTTGCTACTACTTTAATAACCCCTGGGTATTGGTCATTTAATAAGAATACATTAATCTCATCATGAGTTGAATTTGTCAGACTAAAATATGGATATATTAACTCTGATCACCAGTGCTTAAATAGTGGGCACTTGGTGGGATATGTAAAGCAGACTCAGCTTCTGTATTTGGGCATATACATATTCAGTCTTTATTTGGAGGATTGGCATTTTAAGCAGCTGTCACTTTAGTATCTACATTGGCTCAGGAGAAGATCCTTCTATGCAAGGCATACAGAATCTTCAAGAAGCGATTAGGGAGGGGTTAGGAGAGAGAACAATTTGTCTCTATGATAGATGGAAAACTTTGACTCTGTTGACCTGGGTATCTAACTGCCATAACCTCTTCTTGAATTGTAAGAGGGATTTTTCTAGATCTAACGCAAGTAGGGCTGGCATTGACAGCCAACACTGTCTCAGTTCTTGGTTGACTTGTTTTTTTCCAGAGTAGAATGATCTATATCATATAGAAAAATCAATGAGCTTTCCAGAAGATTGGTTTCACCCAGAATATTAGAGAATATAGCCTTGTCTGTGAGATACAGCCTAGTTCTAATTTGTGCCTTGCACTATAAATAAACTATGGAATATGTGCTATTGATTTTAAGATTTTTTTTTTTTAAGAAAAGAATTCTGTTTCAAGGATCAAGAAGTTTTTATAAACATACATCTGAGGTCCATATTACAGCATGCCAAGAATTTTGGCCTTCTGTAGTTCTGTTGCTGAGGCAACAAAATTGTTTCCCCTTCAAATTTGTTGATAGTTAAAAGTGTTGAACTTCCATAAATAACTTTTGTGTTTGATGACCCCAGCATGTGGAGGACTGAAAATGATTGGGTATTGAAATGATTTCTTCTGGTCAATGGACTACTTTTAATGTACAGTTTGATAAATTATCAGAGTATATTTTGTAGAATACAAACGCCTTTTGTTTTTGGTAATTTATTTCAAAGCAATTTCTATCACATGCCCCAAAAGCTCCTTGAGATCTCTGTATAGCCCAATTTTTTTGAAAAGGATAGAAGATGGTTGGGAGATGCAGGATTGAAATTTGGATTAGCAGAAGCTTCTATGGTAGGGAGACTAATAAATATCCTTGCTTAACCATATTATCAGTAGGGATAAGCCCTGTTAAATCACCAGAATTAATACTTTTAGCCTCCAAAATGGTGTTTTGTAACTGAATAATCAAGTTAAAAAGAAAATGGTTAATCTATGAATTATCTGGTTTTTTCTTAAGAATGGAGTCATAGACCACCATTAAGTCAATAAAGGCAGCAAAAAGAACATTTCTAAATTTGTAGTATTTCTTCACCAAATGATGTAATATTAGGCACCGATTTATTATTGAATGTTCATTCCTAAAATCTGCCTGTTCAGGCATAATAATGTTCTTGGAGTATGTCCCATCATGTAATTTGTGGCAGACATATCTAGCAAACATTTACTAATTACAGAAAGAAGACTAATTGGACGGCCATTGGCAGGAATTCTTGAGCTAAACTGAATTGGTGGTGAGTGCATAGACATATCAAAGTATTTTTCTTGGCAATGGATACATAAGTGGTTTGTCTTGGTTTGTTTAATGTAACCCACATTAACTTTCATATTAAACACATGTTGACTTTTACTTCTGACCTCTAGACCAATATTTTGTGGCAGTAGAGGCAGTCACAGAGTAGAATCATTATCCATGGTTAACTTTATGCATACATGCAGGAAAATAATCTGTTTGTACTGATCCATTGACTTTAACTGGAAGATACTCATGTAATATTTACTGCCAATGTGATGCAAGTATACTTTTCTATATTGCTATAAAGTGTGTGGGTGGGTGTGGGGGTGTAGGGGTGTGGGTGGGTGGGTGGGTTGGTATGGGTGGAAAAGAGAGAAAGTGATAATTAGTGTCACAGTCAAATTAGCAACAGAATCCAGTTTTGTACAGGAAATAGCAAATTATCAATTATGTTTAACTTCCCTCTTGTTTTCCCGCTTGTTTTGATGTCAGAGATAAGAATAAGATTGATCAGCTTGTCAGAGTGTTGGCATGGTTTTACCCAAAACACTTCACAAACTAAGTTTTTCTTTTTAAAAAATGCCTGGAAGAAGAAAATCTATTAATTATTCACACTTTAAACTTGAAGATGGTGTTAAGTTTGGACTTCAAAATAGCTTATAGAAAGAACATCCCATTACTTTTAACTTTTTTTAAAAAAAGGCTGATTTGAAACTCTTTAGAAATCATGGTGCAAAATGATTTCTCTCAAGTAACAGATAAACTTACATATTTTTCTATATCCTACAAGAAGGGCACCTCTTTGAAGTTGAACACTGAGTACAAAAATAGTAGAAGTGATTTTATGGAGAAATGATGAGTGTGAGCTGCTTTCATCTCCTGCTAAATATTTACTTCGCTTATTTATCATGCAGTTTTTGTTGTTGTTCTTAGATTTCCTATTTTGGTTAATTTCACAATATGAAATGGAGCAGAAGGAAACCATAATAAACTTGAAATAATTGTGTTTGGTTTTTTTCACCAATTCACATAGTATATGTTCTACACCCATTTTAAAATATGAAGCATAAATGTAAGAAAGAAAAAGCTGTAAATAAACATCATCAGGAAGCTGTGAAACTTTCCCTATGCCATGCGTGAAATCTATGCCATGTAGAACAGAATATAGAGCAGAGCAGTGATTTGATTCAATTTGTTTTACTACTAGTTCTGTAGGTGTGGCTCAGTGGAGTGGCTTGGTGGCCATTGCAGGTGAAGGATACTGTAAAATCTCCATTCCCTCCCCACTCCCGGGGGAAGGTTACTGAAAAATCCCCATTCCCTCCCCACCCCACTGACTTGCTTTCCAGCTCAATGTGCAGGGCAACAAAAGGAGAGCCAGCCAATTAGCAGGGACTTGGGAGGCAGAGAAGAGATGGGGGCGGGGCCAGTCAGAGGTATTTGCTGGTTCTCCAAACTACTCAAAATTTCCACTACCGCTTCTCCAGAACCTGCTGAATACCACCTCTGAAGCAGATCAAACAAGGCCTGTGGGCCAGATCCAGCCTGCAATGTGGTCAGGGGCTCATGGGGCCGTCCTGGGAAATGTAAGGGGCCAGCCTACATCACTTCTTTAGAAATTCATGACACAAAATGATTTCTCTCAAGTAACAGGTAAACTTCAATTCTTGCACAATTTTTCTGTATCATACAAGAAGGGCACCGCTTTGAAGTTGAACACTGAGTACAAAAATAGCAGAAGTGATTTTATGGAGAAATTTTGAGTGCCAGCTCAAATGCAAAGAGAAAACATCAATAAGAAGAGGAAACGTTGGTCCAGCATGGCTTTGGCCCGGTTGTTGTGGTTCGCTGGCAACCTGTGCAGACGGCAGCAGAATCAGACAGTGGGGAAGAATGGGGACCAGTCCAGGAATCTGGAGAGGACTCAGATGAGGATCCTGCATCATCCATGCAGAGATGAGACCAGAACCATCTGGGAGTGGGGTGCTGCCTTTGGAGCTTCCAGAGTCTGGCAGCAGCAAGGCAGAGGACCCAGGGGAGCCTGTTCCCAGTGTGCATGTGCACAGAGCTGCTAGAAGGAGAGAGAAGCTGAAACAAAAGGGGCGACTTGGGAGTAAGGCTGGAAGGTAATTGCCCCCCCCCCAAAAAAAAGGTATAAAGGACATGCAAAGTTAATGAAACCTTTTCAGGAAGCAAAGTCGTTTGTTCAGTTCAGACTCATTCCTGAAGTTCTTTGTACTTTGGTTGTTTTTTGTTCTAGTTTATTTGACACAGATAACAAATAATCTGAGTTGGAAGAGACCTTGTAGGTCATCTAGTCCAACCCCCCCCACCGAAGCGGGAGACCCTTCACCATTTCTGACAAATGGCAGTCCAATCTCTTCTTGAAGGTCTCCAGTGATGGTGCTCCCACAACTTCCGAGGACAAGTTGTTCCATTGGTTGATTGTTCTCACTGTCAGAAAGTTTCTCCTTATTTCCAGGTTAAATCTCTCCTTGTTAAATCTCTCCTTGACACTTCTGCTATTGGCAGCACTTCACAGAAAAGAAAGGTGGGTGCTTATCTTGAGGGACTGTTTGAGATTCATTACTGGCTGGGAATAAAAATAATTCCCAGCATTGCAATAAAACAAGACTTGTTTTTTAAAATAAGCATGTGTGTAATTACAGTCTTGGAAGCCTTGGTCAGAACACCAGTCTACCCAGTGGAAAGAGGAAACATTGGACCAGCATTGCTTTGGTCTGGTCTACCCAATAAAAAGAGGAAGCATGCTAGCAGTTTGGGGAGTGGTGTCAAGTTGGCCGTGCCCACCCAGTTGGCAATGCCTGCTTGGCCCCTGAGAACCATAGCCCTGATGTGGCTCTCATTGAAATTGAGTTTGACACCCCTGATATAGAGGCACTAAATAATATATATTTAGGTATATATACTTTCAATTCTGCAATGCAAACCTTATCGTATTCTTTTTGTTTCACTTGTCTGTTTCTGCAGGAATACACCACGCTCATGTTTGCATATTCACTTTACATCAGGCTTGTCTTATTTAATGTGGTATATTTTTGACACTAGTATTTTAACCCTTTTATTTTGGTTTTTCTTTTTCTATTGTTAATATAGTATTTTATTCTTCTATTTTCCCCCTGAGAATATGCAGCACAACATTACTCTGGTATAGCATATTGCTGAGAGAGATCATTTAATTCATTACATTCAACACAAACTCCTTCTAGCTGAGTCTATAAAAGTAGAAAGCAGATGGCATTAAAGCAGGCTGGAGAGAGGAAAACAGAAGGACTAGATTTTTGTCTCTGTTTGTAACTTTCAACCAAAATATTATTTTAAAATTGATTATGCTCCAAAACAACATGTTATTTTGCAATGAATATCTATGAATGGCAATCACACAACAATATTTTAAGAACTGGGACCTTCATTAGACACTGAGATTTTTCAACAGAAGGCACATTTTAATTCTAATGTTCATTTTAATAATAAAGTTTTAAACATTTTAATGTCTTTTGTTTCACAATTTTAATAAGGTTTTCATGCTATTTTAACTTTGGGTTGGGAGTTGCCCAGAGTTCGTTATAAGATGGGCAGCTATATAAATGTTCTAAATAAGTAAATAAAAATATGTCAGTTCAACTGATCTTTTACTGGCATTAATTCATTTATTTCCTAAAATAATCTTCAAAGCATAATTTGGGTTGCAATGAACAAAGGAGAGAAATTAAGTTCTCCCTTCTTCCCTGGATCAGTCCTTCAATCAAATTTTGTGGTTGCCAGTACAACGAACATATTGATGGTTTGACATTGAATTAAATACCTGCAGTTGCTACCATATTATATAAACAGCTAGGCAGACAAGGTACACAGAAAGCCTTTCTAAATCATTTTAATATTAATGATCAACTGGTATACAGAGTAACCATACTGAAATTTTTGGATTTTTATTTTTATTGGATGGTCATTCTTGGCTTGTTATTCATCAGTGACTATATTAAGGAGGAAATATAATTACTGGTTAATATAATGCAACTGTTGTAAGAATTTGTGCATTGCTTAATTTTGGATCAAATATAATTTTACTAGCAGGAAGCTGCTACTTTAATTCTAAAGGATAATAGTTGTTAATGACAGAAGGGGAAAAAAAGGACTCATGTAATTTTTTTCCTTGTGGTTCATCACTTAATCAATACATTTCTGATGATTATTAAATATAAACATTTGTGAGTATTCAATGCTGAATGATTAAATTGACCTAGCACATGTGAATGAAAACTGGCTCAGTAAATGGAAGGCCATGGGGCTTCAACCAAGCCTACTAGGATGTTAAATTCAATAAAAGTCAAAATATATTAGGAACCCATTCTTTAACTAAGGATCAGAGGTGGTATTCAGCAGGTTCTGACCAGTTCTGGAGAACCAGTATTGGAAATTTTGAGTAGTTTAGAGAACAAGCAAATACCACTTCTAACTGGCCCTGCCCCCATCTATTTGCTGCCTCCTGAGACCCGGCTGATGGTATGGGTCTTCTATTGGTTGTCCTAAACAGGAGAACAGAGCTGGAAAGTAGGTTAGTGGAATGGGGAAGGAATAGGGTTTTGCAATATTCTTCCCTTGGAGTGGGGTGGGAATGGAGATTTTACAGTATCCTTCCCCTGGAGTGGGAAAGGAATGGAGATTTTACACTATCCTTCCCCTGTCACTCCCACCATACCAATCCCACCAAGCCACACCATGCCCACCAAGCCACGCTCACAGAACTGGTAGTAAAATAATAATAATCCCACCACTGTCAAGGAAACCAGATTAGCTGTCTTAAAGATCACAGGTGAGACAGAGATTTTATTACTGTAATCACCATAAAAAATAACCTTGAGGAATAGGAAGAAGAACCACAACCAAGCTAATGGTCAGATAAAAGAAATTTGGGTCTAGGGCAGAAATGTACTCTGAGAAAGCCTTTGAAATATGACTTCCCTACTTCTCGATAAGATAAAGGGAAGGGAAGAAGAAGTGCATTCAGATTTGCAGGTTTCCCTCACAATAATCTTTACAATGAATGTAGTAGCTTGCATGTCTTTGGTATCCAAGTTTGTTTTACCTTGGAGAGCTGACAATTGCGAATTAACTTTGCTTCTCAATAGTCTCCTTGTCTGAGCCAATTGGTTGTCTTGAGGAATTTAAACATCAGTCTTAACATTAGAAGATCAGGCGTTTAAGGCAAATACCCAGCAGAGTCACTAGAAAAAAATGTTATAGTACAGTAAGTCAAGTAAATGCACTTAAATTGGAAGAAGGAGAACAGTACACAGGGAAATCACTGAGTAAAATGTACACATTATCAAAAATTTCCACATCTATTCAGATATATTGGTGGGTAATTTCTTTTTTCTGCTTTGTGAATAGTATTTTTTTTTGGGGGGGGTGGGGGGTTATCTGCAGAGATCTTACAGTACATCTATCAACAGAGCTCAAGCAAAGACTGAACTGGACCAAAGCCAAAACTGCAGGAAGACATCTATTCTTTTTATTTTGCCTTTGTCGTTTTTATCTCCTTTTCTTCCCAAGAAGAAAGTTGAAATCGATAATTATTTCCAGAGTAGGAAGTACAAGATATCTAATCATCATGTTTTTAAATTTAGGACAAAGTATGTTGAAAATTAGTCAAATTGTTATAAATTGTCCATACCTATAATCGTAATTTAGAAAGGAGTCCTATCGTTTTTCAAAAGAAGAAGAATATAACTGCAGCCTTAGGGAAAACAAATAGAAGCAATGGTGAAACTTACACCCTAGCATAACAAACTTGTTTAATGCACACATTTATGTCAATCAAATTCACTATTATGCAGTGTTTCATGGTTGGTTACCTTTTCCTGAAGGTTTTCAACATAATGTAACAATCATTTAAACAGGAAGGTCTGATTGAATGATCGCTAGGTCAAACACAAATTGTCAGTCTCACTTCTTAGATACCATTATTAGCCACGTTCTGCTGAAATCGTAAATGAAAACAGAAGAGCTTCTCCCATAGCATGCTATGAAGTAGAATATATTTAAATAAATATTAGCAATATTACATTTGTACCAAGCATCTAAAATTACATCATTAATATTAATGGTGTTTTACGGTGCACAAATACACAGACACCATATTTAATAGTGAAAAAGGTAGTTTACTTGCCCAAGCTTTCCAATTTTCATTATAATGGTGGAAAAAAAAACCCTTACTTTCACTGCCTGCTCCCATTAAAAAAAAAAAACACTATTCAGGAAATGTGTTTTTCCCCCCAGATTCCTATTTTGGTTTGCATTCCTTGTCTGCTGTTATCTCCTTGAATAAACTGCTAATTTCCATACCAGGTGTGTGAATGTATAATTGAAATCAGAAGCCAGGACAGTTCTATGGAGTACTTTGGCACTGTGCAATTGTGCAATTGTATGTGTGTATGTGTGTGTATATGTGTACATGAATATGTGTTGTGTGTGTGTGTGTGTGTGTATACAGAGAGAGGGGGGAGGGAGGGAGAGGCATACACAGAGGCAGAAAAAGAGACAGAATTTTCATCCCCTCATCTGGAAAGAAATCTTACAATATATTGTGAGAAAGAGACTAACAGAATTTGGGGATCTGGTTAGTGTCAAGAGTCCATTAGTTTTTTCTGGTTCCAATACTGGAACTTAACTGAACACGATTTCACTAATTGGACTGGCATGGTGATGTTTGGCTACAATCACTAAGCCATCATTGGTGGAAATATATATTTACAAAAGCTAAACGTTCCTGACATATTGAGATAGAGTATTTTAATTCTCCCATCAACCATTAGCTTTGATTGCACTGATGGAAGTTTGTATTCGGCCATAACCAGATAGTCAATGCATTTCCATCCATACTTTATTGCTTGAAATAGAGGCACAATCAGCTCAAGCCAGTGTATTCAAGATTGTCTTTCGCCCTGTTGATTGTCCTGTTATTCTTTAACTGTTAAGTGTACTGATAAGGAGATGTTAACTTCCTTAACAATATACTTACAACTTCTGTAAAGAAAATTGGAAGCTCTTATCAAAATTCTAATAAAGTGATATGAAAAGTTGTAGAATTAATATAGTGGAAACTGCACTGTGAACAGCCAAACTGTTAGTGATGCTGGCTAGGAATGAAGGAAATTCAGGTAGCTTAGAGTCATAAGTAGCTACACATTTGCTTTCTCTCCTCATCTTTTTAACTATTACTCCAATAGGATTAATACTTTAAAGGCCAATTTAAAGGTTTGCTCCAAATGCATAAAGTGCATGTTGTGCTACATATAGAAATGAATATTTCATGCCACTCAAAATGGAAGTGTCAGGCTCTGAGTGCAGCGTCACTTACCTCAGAGTCTGCCATTTCACCAGATCTTGGCGAGTCAACCCATCAGCAGCTCCCAACTGACGAATTACTCCTGGCTGAAGTTATGAAGCCATGCTCCGCATCTGGTGCAGCAGACACTGTGAGGTGAAACTGTTTTCGTGCAAGCCCAGGACTCAGCTGAGGGGGATGGAGGACACTGGGGAGCGGGTAGGAGGTTGCCGATACATGCCAGGAGGATGGTGAAAGGAGCACATGGTGGGGATTGTTTACATGGAACCGGTTTGAGAGAGGAAAACAAGCAAGTAGGATAACCTGAAGGTAGGGTTACAGCAATGAAGGGTAATTGAGTTAAGTTAGATACTAAAATGTATCTCCCTCTTCAGCTGAAGCAGTGGTGGTATGCTACTGGTTCAGCCCGGTTTGACTGAACCGGTATTAAAAGCCTCCAATGATCAGCTGAGAGGAGAAAGAAAAGAAAAGCACAGGATAGGCCCTCCCACCTGCCCCTGCATTTTTCTCTTCTTTATCCTCTCACCTGATTGGGCACTGCAGGCCTCAGCTAGTGTGTAGACAGATGTGCACGTGTGTTAGGTGTGTATGCGAGTGTTCACCAAACCGGTAGTGGAACAGGTAGGATCCCACCGCTGAGTTGAAGAGAGTGTTCCCTGAATATTCCCTTTACAAGAATTAATCTTGATAATAAAAACCTCTGTTTCTACAATTTTGAGATATTCCATTTGCAAAGCTAAAAGCTGTCTAAATCTTCTGATTCAATGCAAGCAGCTGGACTCTTTTTGAATAAGAACTGAGCTCCCAGCTGATGGGAAAAATTCAATTAATATGTAATCTCAGGAAATCCACTCACAGTAAATTATGCTCAAGGATTTGTAGAAAAACTGGTACTTTGGATAAGCACATTACTACTTTGGGTTGCAACATTAAATTATAATGGACGATATGAAAACAATGCAAGCACAATAAGAGGTGACGGAGAATGCAAAAACTTATGAATTCAGCATGATAGATTAAGGCTGAAAGGCTAAATTTTAAAAACCAGTGACGATTTAGATTTGCATAAGAAAGCCTTGATTAAAATATGAGAAGACCTTATATTTACATTTAATAGCAGATATTAGCAGATCCTCTGCCTATTTTTGTTTAAAATGTGTGAAAATGCTTACAAGAGCTATTCTTACTACCTTCTGATTATAAGTGGGATGTTAACAATACTTCTTTTAAATTAGAACCAGTGTAAAATTTTCTGCAAGTGTTGGTCCTAACATAGTAAAACATGTCATTTCATGAAAAATTGAATTCAGTTCCGTTGCTGCAACCACAATGTTTTTTGTCCAAATACTTTCTTAATGAATGGTTTAAATTATTCCCAGTCTTCTTTGTTCCTATATGTTTAGATATGTGGGTGAATCTTTTAATATTAGTAAATTTATTTTTACATAAGATTATAAAAATAAAGTCCTGAAGTTTTGTCTATTTTAAGTCTATTTATTTAATTAGGATGTATATCAACATTTCCTCTCTCTCTCTCCCTCTCTCTCTCTCTCTCTCTCTCTCTCTCATTTTAGCTAGCCAGCCAGCTAGCCAACCAGCCAGCTTTCATAATTAATTCACCCTTATTATATATATTAATATATAATATATAATCTAAATCTACATCTATATCTATATCCAATAGATGCATTGGATACAGGTAGAGCCATAATAGATATCGTACTATTTCTATATGCTGATGCAGAAAAATCCTTTGATATAAGGCTTTTTCTGCATCAAAATAAAATATTCACTTATTTTAAATTCTTAAAATATGATTAGAATTAGATTAGAATAACTTTATTGTCATTGTACAAGTACAACGAAACTGTGGATGCACCCAGCAACTGTTCGCAATACAATAAAACCAAAGCACTTAAAAATGAAGATAAGAAAAATAGAGTACCCATGTCTCCATTTCCAATTTGAGAGTACAATATCTATGAATATACACAAAATATACATCCAATACTGACTGTAAACGCTTAGCCGAGTATAATACACAAGAGATGGATAGTACTGTAATATGTTATTATACATCTGAATGGGGTATAAAGATTTCACATCTTTTCACATCTTAATGAGGTAGTAACTTCATGTTTATTTGGGGTTCGGATGGCCCAGGGAAAAAAACTATTTGTTAGTCTAGTGGTGTGGGATTTTATTGACCTAAAATGCCATCCAGACGGCAGCAGGTCAAAAAGATAATTGCCAGGGTTTGTGGGGTCTTCTATAATGGCCTTGATTCTGCTTTGGCAGCGGGACCTGGCTAAGTCTTCCAGGGAGGGCAGAGAGCAACCAATGATCTTTTGAGCTGTGTTTATTACCCTCTGTCCAGTTTTCCTGTCCTCAACTGTGGAGCCTGCATACCACACACCCAGACAATATGTCAGAGCACTCTCAACAGAGACTTTATAGAAAGCCAGCAACAGCTTCTTATCCAGATTGTTCTTCATGAGAACCTGAAGGAAGTACAGCCTCTGCTGAGCCTTCTTCACTATGGCCTTGGTGTTAGGGGATTAGGAGATATCAGCTAAAATATGAATGCTAAGGAATCTGATTGTAGGGGCAGTTTCCACTCATTCTCCACTGATGATGAGTGGGGCATGGCCTTTGCATGTTTCCTGAAGTCCATAATCAGTTCTTTGGTTTTATGGACATTCAGTGACAGATTGTTCTGTGAATACCAGATAGAAAGGTTCACTACTTTTGCCCTATATGCCGTCTCATCCTCTCCAGAGATGAGACCAATCATAGTTATGTCATCCACAAACTTTATGATGATGTTTGTTGTGTGGCTTGGTGAGCAGTCAAAGGTGTACAAGGCATATAGCATGGGGCTCAAAACACAACCCTGAGGGGAACCAGTACTGAGTGTAATAGTGGAAGAAAAGTGGGGGCCAAGTCTAACAGACTGTGGTCTGTTTGTCAAAAAGTTCTTAATCCAGGAGCACATAGGGGTGGGGACCTACAGATTATACAGTTTGGTTACTAGTATATCTGGGATGATACTGTTAAATGCAGAGCTGTGGTCCACAAAGAGCATCCTCACATAGCTCTGTTTGTTTTCCATATGACTCAGCACTCTATGAAGTGTGATGGCCACAGCATTCTCTGTAGATCGGTTTGCTCTATAAGCAAACTGATGTTGATCAAAGGAGGGTGGGAGGCAGTCTCTGATGTGCTGTGCAACTAGTCTCTCAAAAACCTTCATAATGGAGCTTGTTAACACAATGGGCCTATAGTCATTGAGAGTGTTTATATTTGTTTTGGGGGAAAACAAAATGGGAAGTGATACTTAGATTTGGTTTCCTAAGTAGGTAATTGGATTTATTTTTACTATTATATGTTGTTATTTTCTAATCAATCTCTTGATTCTGAGTTTTGGTGAACTTTTTGGAGGTTTTTTTTGTCAAATATTCATTCGTTTAGCGTTTTATTGTTTCCATCATTGTTTCTTTTTGTATCTTTGTGCAATTTTTTTCTAATATTGTGATACCAAAAAAAAAGAAGAAAATTTATTCACATATTTATATTATTTTCCAGGATTCATTTAAAAGAAAAACTGCTAATAATTTGTCAAGGGACTGTTCTGCTCCTAAAACTGTTATGCTATCTTTAAAAAAAAAGTTAAAATCGTTTAGTACATTTATTATAAACATGCCATTGTCCTTCATTTTTCTATTGTAAATGTAACATATTTTTCTGTATATATAATTTCAATTGCTTCTTTATATTTATTCAGCTGTTATTATCAAGTGCATAGTTTGCCTTTTACTGTTTCATTTCTTTAACAATAACAATAAAAAATGTATGTTTTTACAACCCTGTAATCCTTTAATTTGAGGTAGAATCCAGGAGGCTGGACAGAGCTGAGTATTTACTGCCTGGATGCCCTTCTTGACAACATGAAAAGTTCACAGTAGATATTTTTTCTTTGTATCCTGGTAGAGACAAACATCTGCTGCTGTTCAGGATTAAAATCTCAACCTTCCAAATGGGAGATAAGCACCTTCACCACTAGGCCATTATGCTGCTCTTATTCTGACAATAACAATAACTTTTTTTAAAAAATAAATCAAATGGTTGACCATGGTGAATAAGCTTTCCATACTGGAAAATGGGGGTGAAAGTTGTGATATTACATAAAGCATTTGTCAGAACAGTTTCAGGTTAGAGTGAAAACAAAATGTCAAAAATCCAATGTTTGTATTGCAAATTCTTCCTCCTCCTCCTCTTCTTTGGGTTTGTCTTCATATACATATACATATACATTTACGTGTGTGTGTGTGTGTGTGTGTGTGTGTGTGTGTGTTTTCTTAAGTTTTCATGGGTACTTACATGTATGGCATTCAGCTTTGTTCGGGTATTTTCCCACGTCATTATAGTTGTGCTTTTAAAGTTGTAGCAATGTTTCGGCAGAATCTCATCTACCATCATCAGGCTTCTGTATCGAACACAATACAGAAGCCTGATGATGGCAGATGAGATTCTGCCGAAACATTGCTACAACTTTAAAAGCACAACTACAATGACGTGGGAAAATACCCGAACAAAGCTGAATACCATATATATATAGTATTTGTTTCATCTTACAGTATTTGTTTCATCTGTGTACCAACTTTGATTGAAATTGAATTCATATATAGATGAATTCATATTCAGATGAAACAAATATTGTGGGGGTAAGTTTGGGGTGTGTATGTCTTAAAATGCATTCTACTGTACAGCACAATGAACTTGCCATGGTAACGGTTCACAAGGGGGCTCTCTTTCAGCCCTCCAAGGAAATGTCAGGTGATTGGCCAAGTGCAATCAAAAAAATGAAACACCAGCATAGACAAGAAACTCCTGAAGAGAGCAATAGAAGACTTGTGATGCTGCGTGAGAGACAGTACAACAGTGTGAGTCCTGAATACAGGATTTTCCTGTCTAATACAACATTTGAATAAATAAATAAACCTGGGCAATGCCAGGTTATTGGCTACTGTCATATAAAACCAGATGAAAAATAATCACTTGTTATGTTCTTATTGACAGTAGGATAGTAGTAAAAACTGAAGTAGTAAGATTTGCAGAAATGTAGTATGTAAACGAATGCATTCTGCCCACACATTCTGCCTGAATGAACAAATAAACAGGCAAAGCAAATGTAAATACACACACACACACACACACACACACACACACACACACACACTTAAAAATATGGTGGCCATTTGCCAGAACAAAATAGTGCTACTGAGTTTAATTTAAAAGGTTTGACAAAACGAACACTGATTTTGTTAATTATCACAGGATCCCAATTCTCACTGTGCTACCTCTGGGGGAAGAATCATAACAAATACTTATTCTAGACAGTAATAGTATACATTTCAAACCTGAATCATCCATTTTTACTCTAAGGGAATAATTTTGGAATATACAGTGTCGTATCTTTTGGCAATAAGGCAGCAGGTTGTAATTAAAGTTCCTTTCCTGGAGCTGCATATACACTTCTTTAACTGGCTGTCTCATATATTTCACTGTTTGGGTGCCTCCTGTACCAAAATATCACAAATTACCTGTTGTGAATATTGAATTCAGGTTCAACATCTCACGTACACAACATCTGTGGTAGAGTAGAAATAACATTTCAAGGATATACAACATATTAAAGGTTCTACTAATATCTACTGACCTACGTATTAAGGTTTTAATATGGACAAATTTTAGTATGTGTTCATTTAATTTGTAGTACCAGTAGATTTTTTTTTCCCCTTTAACTTGGCAATTTTAAGATTCAATTAGCTCCCACAATTCTCAAGTCAGTTCTGGCAATTGAACTCCACACATCTTAACATTGCCAAGTTTGGAAATAACCACTGATTTATATCCTGTCGTTTTCTAAGAAGCTTACATGGATAGCTCTCCATGGAGGGATATATAGTGTTTCAAAAAGGAAAAGGTAATTTGAAGAATGGGAATCCTCACAGGGCCCCCATGAAGAATTGCTTAAAGAAGCTAAATATGTTCCTGGAATTGTGTAAAACCCTTTTCATTAAAGGAGATTGTGATAAAAGCTAACTGTTTCCTCCCATCTGAATCATCTTTTCCCCTACAAATCCAGATCACAGCACCGCCCTTTTTATTTGGTGTCTTTCCTAATTCAATCTCCATAATAACCATTTGTGGGATAGATTTGGTTGAAACAGATTGCTTCAAATTGACCTACTGAACTCTCTGGTCAAATTGAGCTTGAATTTGTCTTCTGGTCTGTGATCTCTGCTTATTCATGATACTATATTGCCTCTAAACTACTACTTCCACCATCCTGTTTACACCTCTTCCTTACAGCAGCAAATTTCTCACTTGTCACTTCAAAGTTTCTCCACTGAAACAATTTTACATTCATTGATTATTTTTTTTAGTTCAACTATTGCTGTAAGCACCTCTCAGGTTAGTTACTTAGATAGTTAATTTATGTATGCATATATACAATTTACAGCAGTGTTTTTCAAACTTGGCAGTTTTCCCAGCATGCTGGCAGAGAAAATCTGGGAGTTAAAGCCCACACGTCTTAATGTTGCCAAGATTGAAAAACACTGATTTAGAAGCTGTCTGACTCCTAATGACTCTGGGCATTTTACAGTTGCAAAACGTAAGAACAATGCAAACACAGAAAAGAAATCATAAGCAGCTCAGAAATAAACATGTAAACAAAGAAAACCCAAAACAACAGGCTCCAAACCAACCTCAATTAATTAGAGTTGCATATAAATACTATTTTCAAAGCAAAAACCCCCTCCAGAATTATTTCCCTTTAAATCCCCCTTTTTACTGCATTCATAAGCTATTGAATGGGAACAGATTTATTGATTCAGTGTATATTTCTCCAAGGCCAGTCTCAATCAGTGTTAACAAGGAGTAAGAGATCCAGTCCACCACCTCTCTTCTTTGTATGTCACAGAGCTCAGTACTCTCTCCACTCCTTTTTAACATCTACAATGAAGCTGCTGGGTGACTTTATCCATCACCATGGATTGAATTGTCATCAGTATGACTTTGAATAAATGGAGCTTCAAGATCAGGACTTCGATATCTTTCATTCTGAACACGGTAGCACAACCCCACAGACCTGGATCAAAACTTAGGGTTTTTGCTGGGCTTGTGACTCCTGTTCAAAGAACAGGTGGCAGTCATGGTTAGGAGAATCTTTGCATAACTTTGGGTTGTGTGTCCATTGTGGATATTCCTGGATCAGGAGACCATGTGTTCAATCATTCAATCCCTGATCATCTCACACTTGTACTACTACTATAATGTGCTCTGCACAGTGCTACCCTCGAAGAGCATTCAGAAGTTTCAACTGGTGCAGAGTGTTGCAGTGAGGGCAGTCTTGCATGGCCAATTTGCAATGTTGTTCCACAAGCTGCAGTGGCTGCCAGTTTGGTTCTGGATTCAATTCAAGGTGTCAGTCATCACATTTAAAGCCCTGCATAGCATGGGTACAGGTTATTTGAGGAATTGTCTAATGCCTATTAGAAAAGCTCATCCCACCCATGCCAGCAAAGGAGGCATACTACAGTTCCTGTCTGTCAAAGAATTTAGCGTTATAGGGTCTAGGAGATGAGCCTGAGATTTTGGAACATCTTGTGGTGAGATTGTATCTCACCCTCCTGACCAGCCACAAGAGCCTGAAGACCTGGTTCTGCCAGTTTTCCTGGGGCTCCAAGGGAGAAGTACCATGCTGGAGGTGGTTGATGGACTAATAGTAAATCCCACCTAACCCCTGCACATGTTCCTCCATTCACTCCCATCTTTTATTATCATCTTGTATACTTTTAATTGTTATTTTTATTATGGTTCTTCTACCAGTTTTAATGTTGTAAGCCATCCAAAGTTACCTTGTGGCAAGATGGACAGAAAAATCAATCAATCAATTAATGGGTAGAATAAATTTATTTTTATTGAATGATTCCATTGATAATTGCAATAGTTTGATACGACAATTGCATCTTGTAAAGCAGTTATGCTCAAGTAATATTTCTTGATGTATTTTTAATGAAGTCCAAAGTGTATTTAACAGTATACAATTTAGGATGAATTGTGTGTTAAAATAAGTGTCACCTGCTAATATTGCAAGCATGTAGAAATGTTTGTCTTCAACTTTTGTCTTCAGTGTTTGCTAATCCCATTACTTTTATTTTTTATTAGAAAGTTACATTATAATATATTAATGTAATAATCAGCTATATTAACTATAATTAAAATTCCACTCAGTGGTATAGTTGAAACAATTAAGCACCCACCTTTTATGGCATCATGAAATATCATTTGAAAAATAATTATCAAACAATAAATACTATCAAACATGTAAATATTAAGTAAAATAGTAATTAAAATTAATCAAAACTATAGGGTATTATGATGACATTCTAATTATTTCAATTATAGAGTTGAAGTATGGAGTTTGCCATTCTTAATTTTCAGTAAGTTATGACTATTATTCTCAAAATTATCTTACCATTTTTTTCATTTATTCTTTCAAATCTCCAAAGTAAAATAGGAGATTAGATAGTAAAAATTGACTCATCAATGTTGCACTGTTTTGCTGAAATACACAAAGCAGTGAAGTGTGTTTGTGTGCATGCACATGTGGTGTACTCACACTGCATCCAGTTTTTGTCAGCACATTACAAAAAAGATGTTGATAGCAGCTGTGGGATTCAATTTTTTTTTACTACCGGTACTGTGGGCATGGCTTGGTGGGCGTGGCAAGGGAAGGATACTGTAAAATCTCCAGTCAGCGGTGGTATTTGCCAGTTCTCGGCATTGTCAGCCATCTTCCGCCATGCTGCAACCCATGCTGTCTTTGTTGCAGAGTCTCTTTGCCATTCGGCCAATTCCAATTGGGCCTGAATTTTGGCCAGTTCTGCCTGTTGGTTGGCCTGGGCCTCAGCCATTTCTGCTTGTTGTTTAGCTACTGCCGCCTTCTGCCACGCTACCTCTTCTGTAGCAGCTTCTACTTCAGCTTCTGCAGCCCAGTCAGCATAACTTGGTGCTTTGGAGGCCTTAGATGTGCCACTGCAATGGAAGGATGCTCTGGAGGGATGATGAGACCCAGCAGTGTGAGATACTGGAACCTGCTTGCGATCTAGTGGGCTTGGGATGGAGGAAGGAGGCTTTCTTACAGTGGTGGGAGGAGGCTGCTTGTGATTGAAGACCTCTGTCGGATGTGGCCTTCTCCCTCGGTATTTGCTCCTCCTGTAGTGCATTGAGGAGCACAGCATGGAGGGAGTTTTTTCCTTCCCGGATGCAGTCTTTGCATTCTTTGTTCACCTCCTCAAAGCATTGAATGTGTTCTTGGAGCTCTGGGTCTTCCAGGTTCGACTGTATGTACTTAAGCTTACTTTCACTGTCTCTCCACCATGCAAGATGCTCCTCTATCTCTTTCTCCATTAGTAGGAGGTCCTTGAGGGGCAACTTGCTTTTGGGGGCATCTCATATCCTTACCAGCTCCATTCATGCATCTGCATGATGGCGATACTGCCTGGCCCAATCCTCTTTGAAGTGTGTAAGCTTTCTATGCCATCTGAGGTCATAGGCTTTCTGAGGTATTGCCACCTCTTCGGAGGTTTGGATGTCTGGATGAGGGTTTCAGAAACCAGGCTCTACGTTTACATCTAGGGTGGATGGAGGATTCAAGTCCTCTGGTACTTCAGGGACATCTGTTGTGGCTAAAGAAGTTGCCATGCTTCAAACTGGTAAAAGGTGAATTTGGAAAATTAAATGGTTTTCCATGCAATTCCCTTTTTTGTACTAGAGGGTGCTATAAGCAGGTAGCAGAAAGTAGAATTGCTGCTGAATTTAATACTTGAGCACATAGGTGGCACTGCAGAGTCTGGGCAGTGCTATGTGCATTGTGAAGTCTGAAGACTTGGGGGCTAAACACAGAAATTTGCCTGTTAGTGTTGCTTGCTACACAAGGTGGCACTAGAGGATCTGGAAGACGCTGTTGCTTTGCCCATGTTAGGTTGCAGTTAATCCTGGAACCTTGAATTAAGTTGTTTAAATTTTCCACAATAGTTGCAAAAAAAAGGGGGGGGTGGGGATTTTCACTGGTTAAATTTGAGGAACTTTGTATAATTTTTGTGAAACTGTGTAAAAAAAAATCTTATAAGTATTTGCAAACATGTATTTGAAAACTCTGGGAAATTTATCCCTGAGCGCCAGATGTTGCTGTGGGCAGAAAATCTTACAGAGTTCTGCTAAAATTCCCTTTCTAGAATGTAAGGATTAACAATTCAGCAGAGATAACATAGAACTCAAGAAAGCTGGCAAGAAAGGGTCCTTCTCTGCTTAAGGGGAGAAAGGAAATCACTGTAGGTTTCTTAAGCCTAAAGGAAATGCTCTCTTGGATTGGCTTTGTGTCTTGGGAGGGAGGAACATCTGCATCTGTAAAGAGCTTTTAGACAAAGGCCCTCGTAGCAGGCTGTATTTTTATGGCTGGCATCTGGTATGCCACAAAACAAAACAAAACAAACTTTTTTTTTTTTCATATCATAAAGGTACCATTTGTTGGGGGAGTGAAGATGTATCTAATTCATTATCTGTTTTATTTTCCTAAGGAGCCTCACATCCTCCAATTAATAGTTGTAGCAATTGGAATTCTAAATAATTCTCAAAACAAAGCATTAGAAATAAGAAAATGTATGGAATGGTAATTAATTTTGGAAGATTGATCCTTATAGAAGTCCTGTTTCAAATTGAAATCAGAGGGTCAATTCTGCAAATTAAGTATATTAAGTATATCAGCATGTCAAGCCTGAATTCCTTGATATTCATCTGGGCCATAAATGTCATTCTACACAAATTCTTCCATGATGATCATTAATGTATGAAACCTTTAGGGTGAAGATGTGTTTAATAAATTTTATAGCTCTCTCCTGTCTGAAGAATAGCTATCTCATTCAACAGCTGATCAAAATGTCATCATATTGAAGAAAATAATCTAAACACAACACAGTCACCTATTTTTGATTCTGATACTAAATTATTCTTATATTCAAAATACTATAGAAGGCACAGGGAACGTGAACAATGACTGTGGGGCACTTAATATTTTCCTCTCAGTCTCCAACCAATTGCCCTTCAAAAATGTTAAATATAAGTGTCTTCATTTTCAGGCAGTTGAAGAAATTAAGAATTTCAGTCCAAGTAATATTAGAAAGTTCCAGGTTGAGATGGGTTGCTCTGTTTCATAATTAGAAAATAATGTTACATTTATTGCATAGTAAAATATGCAAATCATCAAAATGATTGTTTGTCCCTGGGAGTCCAGTTGTTGCATTAAATGCATACCTACTATGGACCTAATTATTGGGTGTTTTTCCATTATATCTACAAATTCATTCATGACTGTTTATTTACCAACCTTCTGTTGATGTTCAGTAAGAATTAATATGGACACTTCTACCTTTCTCTTTGTTCTTCAGTTTAGTCTCTTCAGTTCTACTAATTTATGGATCAACAATAAATTGTTCAGAAGTGGATTTCTCTTTAACCTAAGTTCATTATGCATCTGGCAATGACTGTATTCCCTAGAAGGACATTGTCTGATTAGAGATAATGTAAGAAATTTACATTTGTTTCAAATTATTATGATAATCAGCTCTTATCTGATGTTTGCGATCACCAACTAATTACTAACACCTGTCTTTTAGGCCAGAAGGACATAGTCACAATGGCTCTAAAACTTGCAAAATACTTCAGATTGTATAATAAAACAAACATTAATCTGCTGTATAAGTTAACTGGAGGAACAAAAGATAATAAGGTTTGACTTGAAAAAATAGCGGAAAGTATTTTTGCAGGTGCACCAATTCATTCTTTCATGTTGTTAAAAACTAGCACTTCCTGAAATTTCCCAGCCACATAATTATATTTTCTAAATCAAAGCTGTCCTTTATAAACATGTTTATAAATAATGCCTTCTATACGTATTTTGGGCATTTGTTTTCCAGAAAAAAACAAAACAAAAAATGTTGAAATGATAGTCAGAGGTTTGTACTCATATGAATCATACACATGATTCATTAAAAATAAATGAAGCATTCACATAAAATCATTTTTGTTTTGTTCTAAACCACCAGGACTCCTTCCTTATATCGTATATGAATGTTTATATATGAACCATAAGCAGTCAATCAATTTCATAACAACTCCATTAAATTCAGAATAAGACACATGGAGAGAAATAGAAATTTGATTTTAACATGTGGAGAATATTGACTGATACCTATATTACACAAAGATGGAATTTCAGCCTACACAGAAAATACGTTTCCTATGGAGATCATCAAGGAGAACTGCTGTGTAATGGTGGCAATCTTAGACTGAGGAAGCAGTTAAATATTGCCCATTTAAGTCTATGGAGATTATCAGTCATCCAGGTCATGGCTGTCCCAACGATAGTTTTTTCAAAAGGCAACTGGACTTTGTTTTTTTCTTGACAATGTTTTACTTCACATCCAAGGAGCTTCTTCAGTTCTGAAGAACCTTTCAGTCAGAATTAAAGAAGGTTCTTGGATGAGAAGTGAAAAGTTTTCAAGGAAAAACAGTCCAGTTGCCAATTGAAAAAGCATATTTGACATTGCCCATTTAGCTAATGGATGAAAAAGAAAAGGAAGTTCAGTCAATTGTCATAGAAGGAATGTTGTACCAGGTCAAAACATATGGATTTAATCAAAACTAGTTTAAATCTCAGGTGTTTGTTAATCTCACATAACCATTTTTTATTTATTTGAGAGATATATAGTTGATCTTAGCTAAAAGGTCTAGAAGTAATTTTAATTGAAAGTTCCATTAAGTTGATTGTCCTACCTCTCTAATATTACAGTAGAAATATCCTAGCATATTTGTATTAGTATCATAATCATTGGCTGCACACTCAGATAAATGTTTATAGTGTTGTCCACCTATCAAATCCTTCCCAAAGTTTGGAAAAGACTGATGTTATTGATTAACAATATTAAACATATTGTTGCAAGATATAAGCTATTCCAAGTATAGATTTATTTTGTAATTGTCTGAAGGGAATTTTGTCAATGTTGATGTTATTCAAGTGATATTTCAGTTGCACCCAAGGTGATTGCAATTGGTATTATCTTTGCTTTCTTTTGCCACAGCCATTCTACTTCTGTTTTTAGATCTTTGTATTTTGTGATTTTCTCCAATTCTTTCTCTTCTAATCTGCTATCCCCAGGTATAGCAACATCCACTATCCCAACTAAATTTAGTCTTACACTTAGGCAAGAAAAACCAAAAGTACACATGTAGACTGGGACAGAGAAGAGCAACAGGATAATTAGGGGACTGGAGACTAAAACATATGAAAAACGGTTGCAAGTATTTGGCATGGCTAGTCTAGTGAAAACAAGGACCAGGGGAGACATGATAGCAGTGTTCCAATATTTGAGGGGCTGCTATGGAGAGGAAGGGGTCAAGCTATTTTCCAAAGAACCCAAAGACCAGACAAGGGATAATGGATGGAAACTGAACAAGGAGAGATACAAACTAGAAATAAGGAAAAATATGACAATGAGAACAATCAGCCAATGGAACAGCTTGCTTTCAGAAGTTGTGGGACCTTCATCACTGGAAGCTTTCAAGAAGAGATTGGACTGCCATTTGTCAGAAACAGTGTAGGGTCTGCTGCTTGGGTGTGGATTGGACTAGATGATCTACAAGATCCCTATTGTGGCCCGACAGCAGCCAGCAGAGCTGGCAGCAGATTCGGACAGTGAGGAGGTTGGGGAGGAACATGGGCAAAATCCTGGAGTCTGGAGAAGGCTCTGATGAGTGTTCTACATGGGAGGCAGAGATGGGGCCAGGGCCATCTGATAGTTATCAGCTGCCTTCGGCATCAGACATCACTGAGGCCGAAGAACAACCAGAGCCTGTCCCCAGAGTGCACATGTGCAGAATTGCCAAAAGAAGGGAACAGCTGAGGAACAAGGGCTGACTTGGGAGTGAAGCCATAGGTGGACCGTGATTGGCCCCTCCCCTAGAAAATAAAAGAGGAGAGAAAGGTGAGTGGAGCTTTGCAGGAGACAATTAATTCATTCCGGCATGCTTGCCAAGTATGGTATTGTCTGAAAGAGATCAGCCTGGCTCTCTCCAAGCCTGATAAAGGTCTGTAGTTGGGAACTATCTTGAAAGACTGTTGGCTGGGACTTTGTTGTAGAGGAAATTCGTTGTAAATTAAATAAAAGAGGGTTTTTTAGGTTTTTTTTTTTTCCAGAGACAGTATTTGCTGTCTGTTACTGTCTCTTGGATTCTGGTTTGATAGGTATTTGTTCTTATTCTTATTAATTTATTTGTAGTTATTGCCATTTGCATTGTTGTTCCGAACTTGTTGAGCAATGTAATATTCAAATAATATCTTGGCCATCAACTAATGTTATCACATGAAGGAATAAGTAATTTTGCTGTGGGTTATTGGTCCTCATACATTCACAAACTACAATAAAACAATATTAGAAAATGAAAAGACAATTGAAAATATAAGATACGGTACTATGTAAAAACAGAAAAGCCCTTCTACATATAACACTCTAAGACATTATATAATATTGCCTAATGCAACCAATAATCAGTCCAAGATTCATTTGCTGTTAGTAAAACAGGAATTCTTCAGGCTGAAAATGCAAACTTTGCAATGATCTCTCTCGATCAGGGCTGTTAAACTCCCGAGCCATGGGCACACTGGCCACACCCAAACCTGGTTTAGTGAAGGGAGAAAAAAATCCCATTACATCATGTGACACCACCATGATGACATGAATTTGACACCCCTGCTCTTGATGTTTCTTCCAGAAGGAGTTTTATATAAAAATTCATCTGGTTATTTAGGAAATGGCATAATAAGGAAAGTTAGAAGCTCACTACACTACCTTCCTCTTGAAGTTTCAATAGAATAATACATGGGCCAGTAAATTTAGTGTTCCTTGGTTGACAGGGTCAAGTCCCTTCTGTGCAGGCATTCTTCTTCAACTTGCCCTCCAATACAGTTAACAGCAAGATTTCAACACAGGGCAGTTGAAAGGCCCAAAGGAACTGATTAACTTTGAGCTCATTAAGACATCAGGCCAGTTTGAAACAGACCTCACTGTGGCTCAACTGTATTCCAGCTGTATTCCGTTTACCATTGTATTTCAAGGATCCTTTGTCTATGAACAGCCTCTTCTTGTCCCAGTTTCAACAGTTCCTCTGGTGCGAAACCCAATTCCTGAGCTTTGTCTCCAATTTAGAATTTGTGAAGCAAGATAAGAGATGGCAAGCCTTGAGGATGCCAATGACACTTTAGCCAATGTTTGAAAAGGGAGCTTGGTTGTTTACTATGGTCATGGACCAGAGCAACTGAAAGAGTAGGAAAAATAAAATAGATACATCCCCCCAAAAATGTGTCCAGAAAATGTTATATTGGAACCTGTACAATTATTTTACTGTGAATTTGGCTAAGTCAATTGGGCTCATCCCATATCAAGCAGGCATTTGTATTCCATGATAGACAATGCACAGAATCTGGCAATGCTGCCCGTAATCCCCATCTTCTGATCAGGAGGTCAAGATACTCATCCTTGGTCCAATTTAGGCATTGTGCTACATGTGTAGTCATTCAATGACTATTTGAAGTTGCAACTGCATTGAAACAAGAGTCTTCTGACCATTTTTTCACACTGATGACCGTTGCAGCATTCCCATGGTCATGTGATCAAAATTCAGGCACTTGCCAACTGACTCACATTTATGACAGAATCTTGTGATCCCCTTTTGTGACCTTCTGGCAAGCAAAATCAATGGGGAAACTGGATTTTCTTAACAACTGTATTACTAATTTAAATGCAGTTATTCCCTTAACAATAGCACTAGCAATGGCACTTAGACTTAAATACCGCTTCACAGTGCTTTGACAGCCCCCTCTAAGCAATTTACAGAGTCAGCCTCTTGCCTGCAACAATGGGTCCTCATTTTACCCACCTCAGAAGGATGGAAGGCTGAGTCAACCTTGAGTCTGGTGGGATTTGATCTGCCAAATTGCAGTGGGAATAGCTTACAATACTGCACTCTAACCACTGCGCCACCGAGTGAGAAAAATCATAAAATGAAGCAAAATTCACTTAACAAATTTCTCACTGATGAATTTGATAAATTTGGGGTTTGTAATTGTGGTTGTAAGTTGAGGACTACCTGTGATTGGGGAGATATATAAAGGTATATAAATATGTCTATAAAGGAAGATGCTGAAGAATATAGAATAACAGAGTTGGAAGGGACCTTGGAGGTCTTCTAGTCCAACCCCCTGATTAGGCAAAAAAACCCTATACCATTTCAGACAAATGGTTGTCTAATCTTTTCTTTAAAACTTCCAGTGTTGGAAAATTCACAACTTCTGGAGGCAAGTTGTTCCATTGGTTGATTGTTTTAAAATTGTCAGGAAATTTCTTCTTTTTTCTAGGTTTGCTTCTCTCCTTGATTAGTTTCTGTCCGTTGCTTCTTGTCCTGCCTTCAGATGCTTTAGAGAATAAGTTGACTCCCTCTTCTTTGTGGCAACCCCTAAGATATTGGAAGACTGCTATCATGTCACCTCTAATCCTTTTTTTCCCCCATCAAATTAGACATACCCAATCCCAGAAACTTTTCTTTATATGTTTTAGTCTCTGGTCCCCTAATCATCTTTGTTGCTCTTCTCTGCACTCTTTCTAGAGTCTCAACATCTTCTTTACATTAAATGTAAAAAAAAATATTGAGGTTCTAGAAAGAGTGCAGAGAAGAGCAACAAAGAAGATGCATTTGTTCCCATCTCCCTCTTCTCCCTTACCCTGACTGTTAGGAATTTTGCAATCTCTTTCCTTCACACACTGGTCTAAATCCTCAGCAGTCCTGCCTTCAGCTGTAAGTTGTGCTAGGGAAGTACCCTGCCACCTAGAACAGCTTTATAAGAAATTAATTTGTTTTGTCTTGCAGGATGGTATAATTTACTTCTGGGTTTAATGAGCCACATACTGGAGCTCAACGGTCAAAGGTTTAGCTTCAAATAGTCATAGAGCAGGTAGAATAAATATCTATAAGGGGGAAAAATATTGCTAAGCTGCTGTGGCCATACAAGGAATATGGAAATTTCAATTCCTTGGAAATTGCAGTGAAAATAATAAATATTGGTGAGTTTCTCATGAAGTCTCCAGAATGGAAGAAGTCTGTATGTAGGAAACTGCAACAGCCTGATTCAGGTTTAAAGAGAAAAACTACACAGTATCAACCAAATTTCTGCAATGATTTATTGCAGTGGTTCTCAATTTATTCTTCACCATGGACTCCCTTTAAATACCTTTTGTGACCATAGACCAGGGGTGTCAAACTCATGGGGTCATATAATCATATAATCATGTGACATATCAGGACTTTTCCCTCTTTGCTAAAATGGGAGTGGGAGTGACCAGCACATGATGCATCCAGCCTGTGGGCAGCGAGTTTGACACCCCTGCCATAGACCATCGTCATGGACCCACAAGTCTTAAAATTTAAATCATAACATTTCTTCAAGCCTTTGCCAACCTCCTGTGACAATGTCACAGCCCACAGAATGAGAACCCCTGATTTATTGCATTTTTGTAATAATGTTGACCTTAACAATGATGAGATTTTCTTTATTATTATTTTCATCATTTGCATTATCACAGTATTACAGAAATGATGTGAAATAATACAAATAACTTATTGCATACATGTGCATTATGACATCATCACATGGAGATCCCTAACCTCTGATTATAAATATGGTGAGGCAACTATAAAAAAGGTCATAGAACTTCATTTTATAAAGTTTTATAACTGCTCAGAGCAAAAAGGTTTAACACAAGTAGCAATGGAAGAAGGGTTGCTGACCATGGTAGGAGTTGCCTGGAGAGTTAAACAAACTTCTTTGACTAGAGAAAAGATAATATCTGCATTTATGGCTGACAGGAAATCCCTTATAGACTTGGGGGAAAAATGGGGAAAAATGCAGTTGTAATTTGTGGTTAAAAAAAAATTGGATCATGGGAAAAAATGAGCTTCTTTATAATAAAAAAAGATAAATTGTAAAGAAAATGGGAAGCTTCTTTCTATTACTTTCAGCTTTTCTTTCCACACTTTTGGTTTTTCTCTCTCTTCTTTCTCTTTTTGTTCTCCTTATTCTGTATTTGTTTCTGTAAATGTTTATATTCTCTTTAAACTTTTTTAAATAATGATAAACAGATGATAGATGATAGATAGATAGATGATAGATGATAGATGATAGATGGATAGATAGATGGATGGATGGATGGATGGATGGATGGATGGATGGAAACAGATGACTGGTAGAGCTCCCTCTTGGTTTGTTAAAACAAGGTTTCTCTCTATAGGAACATTTTTTTTAAAAAAAGAACTGGGAATGCACTGTCTTTTTTGAATTGATTTTTCACACCAATTCAGCATGAGTCGGTGCAAGTGCTTATAATATGAGGTTTGTTAGCATTTGCTCTCTGAGAGATAGGTTGAGTTGTTCAAAGTATGACTTCTACTAATAGATAACTCTTTCAAATTGTTGCTCAAGTGGAGAGATGTGTCAAGGTGCCCTGCCATTGCCAAAGTGATAGAGAGTTTTGATGGCACTCTTATCAACTTGTTTGCAGGAAAATGGTCATTTACTTTTCTTCTCCAATTGCTCAGCAATCAGCACAGCACTTAAAGTGTCTTCCACAGCAATTTAGAATGTAGTACAATGGAATCATAGGTTAAATTCAAGAGGAGAGAGGTGAAGAAAAAAAAAACACTGAGTGATTCAGCCGATGGTTGAATAACACTTAATATGTAGACATACATCACAAAGCCTAATACTGCTTACACATACAAACATGAAAGAAAGTTTTGACATGGTTTTATACATAGGGTGAAGAGAAGAGAAAGAGTGAAATGAAAAAAATCTGTGCCAATCTCAAGTAATAGACGTATAGTTGGAAGCAACTTCATCTGAGTTCAGTGGCATTAAGTGGCATGACAGTGCATCAGTTTGGGAATAGAGCTAGGGTGGCTTTCCTTATGTTCATTATTTTATTTATTTATTTTCCTTATGTTCATTACTTGTGGACTAAAATTGAATGAATGTTCAATTGCACCGTCACACTTATCATGCTGAACCCCATCTTCTTTTATTATATTTTATTATATTTTGTGGACTCTGGCATACAACTTTAAAAACAATTTTGACTCTTGAGGAATGTATCTTATCTTTTATGTACACTGAGAGCATTTGAACCAAGACAAATTCCTTCTGTGTCCAATCACACTTGGCCAATAAAGAATTCTATTCTATTCTATTCTATTCTATCTTGATAAGATAATACAAAAAATTAAAACAATGTGCCGATTGTAACTCATAGCACAGACTGATCTCTATATGGAGATTATTAATAATTTGTTAGCCAAACACAGTCCTAAATAACATCTGTTCATCACTGAAGAACTGCCACTTCATATATATCCATTTATTTCATGTTTTTAATTAGCTTTGTTTATTTCAAGCATATAATGAACAGCCATTATGAAACACCAACAGAACAGCTTAAATTAGTTTCTCAATCTTGGCAACCTGAAGGTGGGTCGACTTCAACTTTGAGAACGCTTCAGCCAGCTATGTTGGCTGAGGCATTCCGAGCATTGAAATCCATGGATTATCAAGTTGCCAAAGCTGAAAGACAGTGGCACAGATTACAAATCAGACTTTTAAATCTGCCAACATTTTTTTTTTAATTAGCAGGCCAACTAAATTCATAGTAGGGACTTGTTTGTTTAAGGTAAGTGCAAAATCTACGTACAAAGACTTACACATGCACATAACTATCCCAATAATTTAATATTGCAGTGGCCTAACGTTTCCTGTTAAGATTTATTAAATAAAATAGGAATAAATGAAATGGAAATCAGGAAAATTTGCTTGTCTACCTCATTAGTTGTTTAATACTTTGATTTATTTCCAAAGTCATTTGGGTTGCCATTTTACTTTCTGCAAAAGAACATATTAAATACATATTAATAGTTATCTGCTGAATTCAACATTTTCTTAAACCTGGAAAAAAACAACAACCATGGGTTAGCTAATAACTTTTAAATTATATAATAAATGATTAAAAACAATTCCAACAAAAATGGGCCAGTTATGATAATCTGAAAGAAGTTGCCAGCAGAAACTGTGAAATGCTTAGCCTGAATAAACTTCTTAAAATATTACTTGTTTATACTATTACTAGCAGGGTACCCATTCTTCACTACAAAACTATGTGATTGGGCAAGTTTTGGGGGAAGAAAATAAGGGGGAAATAAGGGGGATGCCTACCAGCATCCAACAGTATTAAACTGGCCTTTGTCCTGTCATTGTGTGAAAGATTTCAGGGCTGTTTGGAAATTGAAACAATATGTGCTGTGTGAGCAAGAAGGAGACAGCAAGGAGCCTGGGTGTGGCTTAGCTGAATTGTTCTGTAATGGTTGCTGCTCTGAAAGTAAAAGTGAAACTGAAACTCCTCTCCTTTGCTTGTGTTTTGCATGTATTTTGCAACTGGCAGTTGGAACAGAGTTATTTTTAGCTGGGGAGGGGGAGTAGAACTCCTTAGCATCAGAGTATGTTAATAATAATATAGAAAATACTAATGCTTTGATTGTCATTTTGAAAAACCCTTTCTTAGTGAGCACCTCAAAGCCAAGAGGAACATATGTGCCAAATTTCAAGTTTGTAGGCTTTATGGTTGTGGAGATTTTGTGATGATGGTTGAGTGCTTTTTCGCTTTTATATATATAGATATATTGTTGGAATTATAAGATACTTATTTTTATAAACTAAAAAATACCTAGTTGGTTTATTTTGTTCCTTGTTGCTAAGATTGCTATAGGCAACTGAAAAATCATAATGTTCTTACTTTTGCCTGCATGCAATGAAATTCACTTCTCTTAAAAAACAAAACAAAACAAACTTTTTACTGTGTTTTATCCATGCAGCAGATAAAGCAAAACAATAAAATATATGTAGTGTGAATAATGGAAAAGATTAAAAAAATAGGATTGTGATAATTTTTTTAAAAAAATCCCAAAATTCAAAGGTGAAAGTACATAATGCCCAAAGAGATTTATTCCCAGATAAACCATTATGTTAATGATATCGCAGAATGCCATATGATAATGGGGGCTGATGGGGTAGTAGAATTAACTGTGAGGCTTGGATCATTTTTCTTATAAATTGATTTTGATTGACTATTTCCTGCATGGTTATCTGCTGACCTCTGCTTTTCTGTTTTAATGAATACTTCTCATATCCTTAAGGTAAAGTGTAGTAATGATAGAATTGGTTAAACAATGGTGTGGAGAAAATGAATATAAGATGCATCGTTAAACTTAATCCTAATAAAATTATATATCTTAACCTCTTAATCATACTTGATTAAGAACAAATCTAATGGTCTTTTCTGCTGAATAAACATATATAGGATTATATGGTTAAAGTATAATCTTAAACATAGGAGATTAAGATAATATTTATTGGACAATTATTAGTTTTATTTAAATGTACGATATATATAATTGTATAGTAAACTATTAAGATTATCTGGCAATTCAATGCTATTCTGAAATATTAGTCTGGACCTGAAAATTCCAACTTTCTTAAAGATCACTGGATGTTACTGAATCAATATAATCTACAAAATTATATAATACATTTATACATTAATTTCCCAAACAAATGATCACATTCTGCTTCTCAGAATTACATTCTGTAGCTAATAAATCTATGATTTAGTTTTATTACTTCAAATCACAAGTCTTAATGGATTTTCACTCAATACATTTTGGTTATATTAATGAAAGATCTCTACCCTCAAAAAAAAAATTTCAGTGGGATTTCAGTGGAAATTAATTAGACTAATTTATTATGGATGTATGAAGTTAAAATTGCTGTTTGTATCTGTGTCTGTATGTATATCCCTCCTTGTATGTTTGTATTGATCCAGACATTTGGCAAACTTTAATTAAATGATACTGTCAAACAGCAAATTGGAAAGATAATGAGATTCAGGACTGTGTACTGTAGCGGTTCAAGTCCACTTGCAGTTATGTAAAATCACTAAGTGACTTTGAACCAGTCATTTTTCTTTCAGCCTTGTGGAAGTAAAGAATGGAGACTCTTATATAGTCTGCCCTAAAATCTTAAAAAGGTGGTGGCGGGAACAAGACATAAATCTAATGATGGTGGAAGAAGGAGGAGGAGGAGGAGGAGGAGGAGGAAATGTAGTTGAACTTTTCATAATGGAAAAAAGTATTTCCTGGTCTTGTAAATGGCCAAGATAATGGAACTTTATGGAACTTTAACTAATCACCATTGTTCTGGTAAGTTTCATAAGCTACTAGAATCTACTAGTACAATCTCCAGATTCATGTAACCCCCTATGATTCACTTAACATCCATGATAAAATAGGTTGTAAAATTGGGTGTGAATATCTTAATGATTCCGTTGCTTATCAAAGGAAGGAAGTTCCTAATATTACTCATAAATCAGATTATAATTTTCAACATTGTAAATGCTGCCTGCCTAAACTAATGTTACAATATTCAATTTAAGTTTGAAATTAAATGTAATAGTATTGATTGTATATGGGATTCTGACTTCAAACCATGCCAATATTTTTCAAAATTGATATCAAGTTAATTTATATTCTTTTGTGCCTATATGGCCACTTGGGTTGTAGGACTGATTAAAAAAATGCTACCATTTGTACAGTCTTGGCTAGTTGATCGTGATATATAGCATAACAGTTATGGAAGAGATGAAAAAGACCTATTTTCTCTATATGCTCAACCACTTCATTTCTGTTCAGAATGATATTTTAGTTACACAAGCATCTGTATATTCTAGTACTCCCCGAAACTTTATTATTATTATTATTATTATTATTATTATTATTATTATTATTATT
>NW_020769335.1:1583350-1651186 GCF_900518735.1 Pseudonaja textilis | reverse complement strand
TTATTATTATTATTATTATTATTATTATTATTATTATTATTATTATTATTATTATACAATTTTATTGGTTTTTAAAGACAAACAAAAACAAACAAAACATAAAAACGTTCAGCTTTCTTTCATAAATGTACAAGCAGTGTGTCTACAAATTTTTTGTGCATCATTTCATAGTCTCTATTACTGTTATATTGCATACTAACTCATATTATCAATCAAAAATTGAATACCCTAGTATCACCATTAATCAATCATTTGACTATAATTTTGTTCATTCATACTTTGCGAGATAACTATAATTTACTTAGTTTATTTTATAACAATTCATATAATCCTCCCAAATCTATCCTAAAAACACTTTATAGATATAATAACAAAAAAAGAAATACATCTTTACATGTTCATTATTTTCTAAAATTCTAAGTACTCTATTATTGTATTTTATTATCTAACCATTGATAGAAAAGATCCAAAATTTTATAAAATTGTTTATCTTCTTGTTCTCTAATTTCAAATGTCAATCTGCTCATCTCAGCACATTCCAATATTTTCTTAATAATTTCCTCCTGTGATGGTATTTTCTCATTTTTCCAATTTTTAGCAAATACAATCCTAGCCGCTGTTAATACATTTACAATCAAATATTTTAAATCTTTACTGTATGTATCAGGCAGAATTCCCAATAAAATTATCTCTGGTTTCAAGTCTATATGTTTCATTTTTTCCAACCACATGCCGATTTTAGTCCAATATTTTCTAGCATCCTCACAAGTCCACCACATATTGTAATATGAACCAGGTATCTGATGACATTTTCAACATTTTTCAGATTTATTCTTGAACATTCTTGCTATTCTTGTCAGGGGGAAATGCCACCTGTAAAATATCTTATACAAATTTTCTTTATACGCTGTTGACATTGTCATTTTATAATTTTGAGACCACAATTTTTGCCATTTCTCTAAATCAATCCCATATCCAAAATTCTTCCCCCAAGCAATCATAGTTTCTTTAACTTGTTCTTCCTCTAGTTTAATTTCCAATAAATAACCATACAATTTTTTAATCATCTTTTCATCAGTACCTGTCAAAATCTTATCTAAGTTAGTCAATTTGTCATAAAATCCTTCTGTTTTGAAATCTTCATCATACCTTGAATGTATTTGCATATATGAAAACCAATTCATCTTTATACCTTGTTCCTCTAAATTTTGCATCGATTTAAATTCACCCTTTTCATCCAATATTTCCCCATATCTAACTGTTTGTTCCTTCTTTTATATTATAGGATAGGAAAATGCTTCAATAGTCAATAACCAGACTGGAATTTTCCGATAACATTGCCTTTTAATCTTCTCCCAATTTAACCACAAAGACTCCCGTGTATGATGTCTTCTAAAATAACCCTGTGTTTTAGTTCCCTTATATCATAGAAAGGCATGCCAACCCAACAACAAATCATGTCCTTCTAGTGTCAACAATCTAGTCTTTCTTAATGTTATCCATTCCTTAGTCCACATCAAATTTGTAGCTTGATAGTACAACTCCCATTTAGGCAGACCAAATCCTCCTCTAGTTCTAGCATTTTGTAAAAGTGTTAACTTTATTCTCGTTTTCTTGCCTTGCCATATATATTTCAACACAATTTTATTTAAATCTTCAAAATAGTCTTTTCCAAGCCTAATTGGTATTGTCTGAAACAGATATAAAATTCTGGGTAGGATATTCATCTTGATTGTTGAGATTCTCTCTATTAATGACAATTGTAAATTTTCCCATTTCATCAAATCTAACGCTATCTGTTGTTTAAGTTTGATGTAGTTATTCTCTTTTAATGTACTGCATCTTGATGTCAAATGTATCCCCAAATACTTAACCTTGTTGATGACTTGAATTTTCAATAGGTCTGCCAATTCTTCTCTTTGTCTTAGTAGCATATTCTTTGTCAAAATCTTTGTTTTATCTTTATTTATTTTCAAACCAGCCACCTTACCATATGTCTCTATCTTTTCCAATAATTTTGGAGCTGTTTCTAAAGGGTCTTCCAAAATAAAAGCCAAATCATCCACAAAGGCTTCAATTTAAAATTCTTCCTTTTTGATTTTCATTCCTTTTATACTTTTATCATCTCTAATATTTCTATTCAACACTTCCAAAGTTAATATAAATAGCAAAGGTGATAGTGGGCATCTTTGTCTTGAACCTTTTCTTATATTAATAGAATCTGTGAATTCTCCCTCTATCATTACCTTTGCTGTTTGCTTATGGTATATGGCTTCTATTGCTTGAATGAATTTTCTGGCAAAACCCATCTGTTCCAATAATAATAACATGAATCTCCAATTCACATTATCAAATGCCTTTTGCGCATCTAAGAATATCAAAGCCATTTGCTTTTCGGGATGTGCTTCATAGTATTCCAAAGTGTCCAGAATTACTCTCATATTATCTTTGATTTGACTCTTTGGCAGAAATCCATTTTGGTCAGGATGAATAAAGTTATTTAAGTATTTTTTAAGTCTTTCCGCCAAAATTGAAGCAAAGATTTTATAGTATGCATTTAGTAAAGCAATTTTAATTTGCAATGGATCAGCTTCTTCTTTTGGAATAAGTGTAATATAGGCTTCTGCCCAGGTTTTAGGTATCTTCTTCTTTGACATAGCTTCATTCATGACTTCTAGCAATGAAAGGCTCAACGATTGTTGTAATATTTTATAAAATTCTGCCGGAAGCCCATCTGGACCTGGTGCTTTTCCATTATTTTGCTTCTTAAGTGCTTCAGTTAATTCCATCATTGTTATATTGCTTTCTAACATTTTTTCAGTCTCTTTAGGTATCTTAGGTAGATTAGCATTCTGTGTTGTGGCTCTGGGCTTGGATTCAGCTCCTGTGATTGATATGAGTTCAAGTGAAGAGATTATGGCAGAACGATATGAGCCAGCCTGGCTTACTGATTGGACTGATAACCAGGATGAGGAGATGGATGTGACAAAGGACGACAGACCTGATGTATTAGAATTGTCAGGACCTTTGACCTCCTCTGGTTCCTTATCTGATCAACAGCTGGGAATGGCTGACAGGGAAGTTTTGAGAGAGTCTTCTAGTGGAGATGAGAACTTGGAAAATTTGTGGTTAAATGTAAAAAATAGAAGACGGTTGAAAAGGCAAAATCAGCTGGAGCGAATGAGAAGGGCAAGTCAGTAAATTAGCACGTTGCCTTAATGAGTATAAAAGGACACAGCTGGGCTGGTACATTTCGCCAGGAACAAAATAACTATTTGAGTGAGGACGTTACAGCAAAGAGCTCTGAGGCTGAGGATTTATTGCCAGGACTGGTTTGCCGGACAGAGTAAAGATTTATGCTGTGGTTTCTGCCAGCTGTTATCTTGTAAGACTTCTTTCCATTTGATTTAATTGTGAAACGGCTGCTTTCTGTTTTGTTCGTTTGAATTTCGAAGGGGAGTCATAACAATTCTGTAAATACTGTTTGACTCTTTCCTCATCAATATTCTCTTGCTTATATAATTGCCCATAAAAGTCTCGAATAATTTCCTTTTTTTCTTTATTGCCGTAGCAAACTTGGCCTTGATCATCTACTAAATGCAATATTTTCCTTGATTCTTTCTTTCTCAATTTATATGCTAACCATCTACCTGGTTTATTTGCATCTTCAAAATAGTTCTGTTTAGCACTTCTAATTTTCTGTGCCAGTTCTTCTTTCTCTATTTGGCCCATTTTATGTTTAATTATGTCCAATTTTAGTTTAATGTCTTTTTTCTATGGCGTTTTCTGTAGTTTTTTTCCAAGTCTTTTATGCTCAACTTCTAAAACTTTAGTGGCTTGCCTTTTCCTGATGTTTTTTTTTTCCTTGTGTAGTCTATTATCAAGCCTCTAGCATATGCCTTCATTGTGTCCCAGACATTCTGGATTGAAGTATCTTCTTTTTTATTTTCTCTAAAAAAGAAGGCCAATTCTTTCTCCATCCATTGTGTAAAATATTTTTTCTTTAAAATACTATTATTTAACGTCAATCTCGATCTTTGTTTTTTGTCCTTTCCATTTAATTGTCATTGGATTGTGGTCTGCCCAGGTACTTGTTTCAATGTTTATTTCTTGAATGTTAGATATTAGTTCTGTTGAGATCCAAATCATATCTATTCTGGACCATGATAAGTGTCTATTTGAATAAAAAGTATATTGTTTAGTTTTTGCATTTCTTTTTCTCCATATGTCTTTTAAATTTATTTCATCTATCATTTTAAAAAAGGATTTAGGGAGAGTCTATTTTGCTTTGTTGTTGCTGCTGTATAGTCCAGTTTATTGTCTACAATTCCATTAAAATCTCCCATCATAACTATATTAGCATAGTCCAGTCCAATTATTTTCATGTGTAACTTTTTGTAGAATTCTTCTTGTTTATCATTCGGGGCATAAATTGCAATCAGGAGTGTTTTCATGTTATTGTCCATTATTTCCACCATTAATACTCTTCCATCTTCATCAGTATGAATCAATTTTGACCGGATAGTCTCTTTAATATATAAAACCATTCCTCTTTTCTTACATTGAGTCAAGGAAGTAAATATTTTCACTAATTTTGGCTGTGCCAACAATTGTTCATATTGTTTTTTAATGTGTACTTCTTGTAGGCAAATTATATCAAATTTTAATTTCTCTAATTTATGGAAAATTTTCCTTCTTTTAACAGTTGAGTTAAGTCCATTTATATTCATTGTAATCAGTTTTTTCTCTTCCATGGTTATATTTTGTATTTAGGTTTGGCAGCTCTTGTAGATCTTAGTTTATGTTGTTCTTTGATTTCCACCTGTCCACCTACTGTGCCTTCTTCTTTTTCAGTCTCCATTTGGTCCTCTTGGAATTCAATTAGTGAAATCTTTTTGTGTGCCTCTTCCTCTCTCCATCCAAAAAATTCTGCGTAGAATAATTCTGCTTTCTCAATTGAGTCAATTCTGTGTCTCTGTTCTTGCCATGTAAACATTAGTCCTTCTGGATTCAGCCATCTGTAATTCACCTCTTTTTTCAATAACATTTTAGTCAGGAATCAGTATTCTCTTCTCATCTCTCTCACTCTTCTAGGTATTTTTTTTAAAACCACAATCTCTTTGCCTTTGTATTTCAACATTTTCTCTCTTACCACTTGTAATATTTGTGTTTTAATGGCTTTTTTTGTAAATCTAATGTGAACTTCTCTTGGTAGGTTGTTTCTCATTGCATATCTTGTAAAAACTCAGTATACCTCATCTACTCCATCCATCATCTTCTCCTCTGTTATTTCCACAGCTTCAGCCAGTATTTCTATCATTATCGTGGCTAGATTTTGTCCTTTTTCTTCCTCTATGTTTTGAAATCTGAGATAAAATTCTGATCTGTCCATCTCCCACTTCAGCATCCCACTTTTATCTTGTTCAACCACTGTTAATCTACTATCAATATTTCCAATCTTCTTGTCTCTTTGTTTATCTTCTTCAATTTTTTGGAATCTCTCATCATACTTCGCCATCATTTGTTGAATATTTTACATTTTTTCATCGGTCTTCCCTGTTCTTTGTTCAATATTCTCCATTCTTTGTTCAATATTCTCTGTTCTTTGTTCAATGTTCTCTTTTCTCTTTTCAATAGTGTCTTATTTTGTTTTAAGATCTTGGATTCCTTGCATAATCATCCGTAGAGTCACTTTTTCTTGTTCTTTATCTTGCTTTAACATTGTCTGAATTAAACGTTGTCCTCCAGATGGTGGGGAGGCGGAAGTAGAGGTTGAAGTGCAAGAAGGTATGAGTTTCCTACTCATTTTGAATGATTCAAAATCTTCAAATTCTTTTAGACCTTAATCTGATTGGTAAAATAGCCAATTATAATCCAAGGTGAAAAATAAAAATGGTAGAGAGTAAAAAGCCCAATGGTAATAAAAGGAAAAGGAGAGAAAAAATTCTTCAGGTTCTTCTGAATCTTAATCCAATTATAAAGTAGTCAGTTGTAATCCAAGATAAAAAATAAAAATAATAAAAATAAAAAGCGCAATAATAAAAAAAAAGGATGAGAGAAAAAATTCTTCAGGTTCTTCACACCTTAATCCAATTAAGAGGTCTCAAAAAAAAAAAAAAATTAAGCCTTTCCCTTTAAAATAAGAGGCAAAAGTAGAGATATTACAAAAATAAGAATTTTTTTGCAGTGGAGCTGGTAAGGAGCGGTAGCACAACTAAAAAAATAAAATAAAAAGAACACAGTGCACTTTATTTAATTATCCAAGCCTCTTATTATAGCTCTCTTCTCCACAAGCTTCAAAGCCAAGCTTCAGTTGTTGATAGGAGTCCAGAAGAGCACCTGCAATAACACTCTCCTGTGCTCTTCCCTCTATCTTATCAAGTTGGAATGTCCTTGAAAGGGAGTCTTTCACAGTTTTCTCAGCTTCAGCTAAGATATTTTCAAGCTTCTAGTTGGCAGTGTTACAAAGTCTCTTTGTTCTCATTTCCCCCCTCCTTTCCCAGACAATACATAATAGAAGTTAAAATAAAGGAGA
Organism: Pseudonaja textilis; assembly: GCF_900518735.1. Next base: position 1,644,651 of record NW_020769335.1, on the reverse strand, counting down.
AAGTAAAACAACTAAAGGGACCCTCTAATCTAAAAAGTTGGAAGATCAAAAAAGAGAAGAAAAAATAAAATAAATATATATAAGAGAAAAACCAGTCCAGTTAACAAATGCTAAATCGTGATAGAGTCCAGTAATAAAAAAAAAGTAAAAAAGTAAAAAGCCAAGCCTCACTTTGACGTTTCCATTTAAAAGCCGCCGCTTATTCAATTCTGTCAAAACTTTTACAGATTTTTTCTTTTTCTTAGGGTGTCATTTTAAATCTCAGAATAATGATAAAATAAAGTTCTCACCAAACCGACACACTTTCTCTTCCAGTCTCTTCCGTTCCGGAGCTGTCCCAACTTCAGCAGCTTAATGGCTGCCTCTCTGCCGCTGGCAAAAAGGGCTTCTCCTGAATCAACCAGGGACTTTGCGGTGTCCCTGGGATCCACAGGATGCGCTCTTCACTATCACCATTTCTATGCGACGGTTTAGGTCTGTTTGGACCGACCAGGGGCAAAGATATTGGCTCCAGTATCAGACCTCCAAGATTGCAAGCCGTATCGTTGTGATGTCAGCTCTGCTCTCTCCTGCTTTATTATTATTTTTATAGTTTGTTTAATTGCTACCACAGAGAAGATTGATTTAGTTATGGCTTAAATGACACCCAAGAATCTTATACTATCATTTCTTTCCATTCTCAAGGTGATAAATACAAATAAATATATCTGGTCTTTTTAGGAGATAAGAGAAGACATAAAATACCTCTGTGGTAAAACCTTTAAGTATCAAACTGAATACAGATGAATATAAAATATCTCAGTTGAAAGATTATAAAGAGTTTATAAAAAAAGAGTTAATAAACCCTGCTTAAACAAAAACACACTATTTCTGAACTAAGTTTTACATCAAGTCCTAATCCTATGTAGCTTTTTTTCTGGTAATATCACACTACTAACTAGAGCATACAAAACATTTGCTAGACCAATACTTGAATTCAGCTCATCAGTCTGGAACCTGCATTACGTATCTGATATTAATACAGTTGAGAAAGTCCAGAAATATTTCACAAGAAGAGTTCTCCACTCCTCTACTCGTTGCAGAATTATGCCACCAGACTTGAAATTCTAGACCTAGAAAACCTAGAACTACGCCGCCTTCGGCCCGATCTAAGTATAGTATATAAAATCGTACATTGCAATGTCCTACCTGTCAATGAATACTTCAGTTTCAACCATAACAATACAAGAGCACAGAACAGATACAAACTCAAGGTTAATCGCACCAAACTTGATTGCAGGAAATGCGACTTCAGCAACAGAGTGGTCAATGTCTGGAATACTCTACCTGATTCTGTGGTTTCTTCCCCAAACCCCCAAAAACTTTCACCTTAGACTGTCTACTATTGACCTCACGCCTTTCCTAAGAGGTCTGTAGGGGGCGTGCATAAGCGTACCAATATGCCTACCGTCCCTGTCCTATGGTTTCTTTTATTTTTTTTCTTATATGCATCCATTTCATGTATTCATAACTATGTTTATACTTACACCTGTTATCTTATAATCACTTGACAAAATAAATAAAATAAATAAAAATAAAGTTTTTCATCCTTCTTGGTCAATATATTCATGATTGTAATTTCAGAAGATGTGGAATAGGGTTGTCTTGGTCTCTTTATATAAACAATGTGAGTGATTAGTTGTCCCAGATTATCATTTAGATATATCCCAATTTCTCTTTTCATGCAACTGATAAATTTCAATCAATGTGTGTGGTTTATGTATTCATTTCAGATTTGCCATGAGAGATGAAATTTTAAAGCAAACCTGATGCACTGATGTTTGGGCAAAATAGTAAACATTATATTTTGTTATTCTCATATAGTACCACACTAAGGAGATCCAACAATAAATTAAACTGTATATTTAAAAAATGGTTTAGTGAAAGAACAATTGTGTAGTCATTTCTGTTATCAAGTCTTTGGATGAAATTAAAATATTTTTCCAAAGCCCTAGAAAAGCTGAAAAAGTTTTATTAACTTAAATTCCTTTTGAAGTCTTACTACTCTTACTAAAATTATTTCGCTATACAACCTAATAAGGTATTTTCTTTATGTAGTCAACCTTAGCTATAAAGAGAAGATGAAAAACTGCAGTTACTGTTACAATTCTGACTTTTATTGTTGTTGTTTCTTTTCTACCATTCTCACTGTTTTGCCTTTTCTCATCTGGATTCATTTAAGCTGTTTTATATTCCAATATGCCAATTAGCAGGAGGCCTTCTTCCTCCTTTTTCTGCCACTGTTTGTCAGTTATAATATTATGATGATTATTCATGAAAATTAGCTTACAAAAATATGTACTGGTGCTAGAGATGTTTTCAAATAAGTTTGTCTGCCATGGATTTGGTGATGCATATTTTATTATATTCATACTTCATTGCATTTTACACTCTAAACTAAAAATGTTATTTGCTTACTTATTTAGTCGGGAATGCTTCCATTGGGGTATCAGTCTTTTGAAGATAAACATGGTAATAGCCTTTTTATTGATTTCTTTCTCTCTTAGACAGTTTCTTTCTAAGTATAAGCATTGTTATCTAACTCATCATCATCATCATCATTTTTCTATCAGTGTATCACATTGTTCTAAAATATAAATTATTCATTCAGAAAGCTTAGATGGTAGAGGTATTTACAAATGTTGTTTCTAAACTTACATCCAAAAGATGCCTTTTCAAGAGGCAACTGGTCTTTCTGGTTTGTTTGTTTGTTTTTTGAAGACTTTTCTTTGAAGAAGCTTCTTGGATAAGAAGCAAAATGTCTTCAAAGAAAAACCAGAAAGTCCAGTTGTGTGTGTGTGTGTGTGTGTGTGTGTGTATGCCCCTACAATTTTCTTAACAAGGTTTTTCCAAAAGTGGTTTTTCATTTTCTTTGCAGGACTGAGAGAAAATGGCTAGTCCAAGGCTGGCTTCATGGCCAAAGATGGATTAGAATCCACAATTTCCCAGTTTCTAGTCTGATGGTTTAACCCTTACAGTAAGTGGCCTCTAGCTTTTTTAAATACTTATTATTGAATTGTAAGCCTACAGCCTCTTTATATGTAACACAAAATTATTTTCAATAATTGTTGTAAGTCATAACGCTTCTCCTTTTCCTTCCTTCCCTCTCTTTTCCTTTCCCGCTCCCTCTCTGTCTCCCTCCCTCTCTTTCTTTCTCTGTCTCTCACACACATACAAATGCAGGTTTTCAACAGATAACATTTGTTACAAGTAGTATTCCATCTACTTCTTATAGATAGAAGCAAAAAAAAAAAGAAGCAAAGATTGCAGAGGAGAACATTAAGGAACTGTCAACTTTTTCTGTATCTCTGTATTTTCTGAGTGATGTAACTGATATTACTTCAACCAGAACCTATCTACAAGTTGTGCAGGAATAATCCTTTCCTCTCTTAGTATCTGGAGAATTGTAAGAGTTGAAATCCAGTATTCTGGGGAGGACCACATTGTGGAAGAATGCCTTAGTGGAAGGGAAAATTAAGCTTCTGGCAACATGAAGCTGAATGCTTCTATTTTGTAAAAGAAAACTTGTCACGAGTTATGTTAGCTTTTCTCCTTTGGGTTTCTTTTTTCTTTTAAAAATTTCAATAATCATTTTCTCTAATGGGAAAAAAATCTGACAAGAAAATTCATAAATAATGGTTGAGGAAATGTATTTTGCCCACAGAGATGAGGAAAACTTTTTAGATGGACACTACAATCTGTTTTTTATGCTATTTGTTAAAGACTGAATCCATTTTTTTTTTACTTTGCCTGTCTGAATCGCATATATTTTATCATCATAGACAAAATTCCTAAGTTCTTTCCTACTCCAGTTTAAAAAAACACACACACACACACAAAAAGCCTTTTAATAAGGAATGTAATTTTGAGTCAACAAAAGAGAGATGAAGGTTTATAGAAACCAGGGTATTGGGAAAAAGCCATACTATTAGTTTTTTAACTTCACTGCATGAAGGTGTGCAGTTTTCTCCTTGGGTGCCACAAAATAGCCCTTACAAAAATAAAGGACTCTGATTTGCTTTTATTGCACTGTTGCCTGCAAAACTGTTAGAATTATCGCAGGAAGCAGGTGGTGGATGGAAATATGATTTTTTCTTCCATATGTTACATTTATATTTTCCTAGTATATTTTTACATTTGTATATTCTCACATTTTAATTTTTTAAAAAAAATCTTTATAGTGCATGATAATATTCTGTGCCTGAAAAACAACCTACTTGCAAGACATGGGTTTTGTTTTGAGCTGAGAATTTTGTTACTGTTAATTAACATTAACAGAATGCCTGAATTCTGTTTATTTCAGCATTCTGTTGCATTCTGCTAGAAACCTACAAATCGTTGGTGATTTGATACAGCCCTCAGGTCTAGGCTTTAAAAAATGATTTATAAAGTTATTCTATCAGCATCTCAGAAAAAAATAATAATCTCAAGGCCAGCACATTTTATTAAGAATTGGTGTATAGCAGAAGGTTTACATATATTCTGCAAAAAAAATTCTATGTCCAGTGAAAAATGCAATAATGTTTGTTCCATCACTGTTTGTTTCTGCAATTATTTCTTATATGTATTTGCATATTCACTCTTCTTTTTTCTTATTCCCACACATTCTTCTTCTTTACTTGTATAACTACAAGAAATAATGTTAGAAATTAGAATACACTGAAGGAATATTTGTGATCAACCAGAAGAGACGGTCAGCAATGAACAGGTGCTGGACATGGATTGAATTCAAGAGTGAGTGTTGTACAGCAAAAGAAGGATTTGGGTCTTAATGTGATTTTATCTAGTGCAAGAGCTGGCTTAAAGTATGACAGTTTGAATTATGCTGCTTTAAAGAAGTGCTCTCTGTACTTCCAACAAGGCAGAATAGAAGTTCTGTCTGCACAAGATTTAAAATGTATAGGGGTATAGAAGCAGAGAATAGCTCCTTTAACATCTGTTACAACAGAAGACATGCTTGTTGAGCTGGGATTTGATGAGGATTTGCAGATGGATGCCTAGAATGGAGATTTTAATCTGAATCTCCTTGTCTCAGATGTTCCACTCTGAGTCACCTGTTACTCTGGTTGTTTCTGATCACAGCTTAACCTGTATTGAGAAAGCCCAAGTGACAAACAGAATGGTAATCATGTCTACCAGTTTTGGTAAATCTGGTAGATTCCTGCCAAAAATGTCCCAGCTGTCAGGTTGGTGGGATGGAGAATGTGTGGGGATGAATCTCCCAGGCATCCTCCAGCACAGACAGAAGTTTAGATCAGGAGTTTCTACCATCTTTACCTATCAGTTTGGTTAAAAACAAAACAAAACTGGCAGAACTCTTGTTAATTCCAAAATAAACCAAATTAATAAGAGTTGCCAGGAAATGTTGGCAGCAAGTCACTATAGAACTTGGAAATATCCCATTAAATATGCAAAATGGCATCACCTTAATGAATTTATTTGAGATATTCTGCGACATAAGAGGTAGAGGTAAAGGGTGAAAGCACCCACATGCCTTTCCCATACTAGAATAAACACATCAGTGCATTTTCAGGTTTATAAGAAACTCACATGAAGCTTGAGATGTGTCTCTTAAATCGAAACACAGTCGGGCTTTAAATGGAAATTTGGGTGGGCAAAAATCAGATCATGATGAAAGGGCTTTTGAAAAGAGCTGTCACAGACTGGAAAGGAGAGGTACAATATATGTATAATGCATGATTTACAGTGAAATGAAGCTCTTAAAATGAATGACGCAATACCACTGGTGTCTTCAGAAGCTGGGGAAAAAAATGTAAGCCAATACTATAATCAGGGCCACTAAATGTTCACATTCCCCCCTCCCCCAAAAAGGTAAATTTAATGTGCACAAGGCTTAGACAGTTTTATAGTAGCAGCAACCAGAGAACCCAGAGTAGGTAACCCCTAGCATTTCATTCCACATGTGATTATTGATTTAGTGAAGCACCACATTTCTGAAAAATAAATTTATCCTGCATGTTTGGAATGTGAGAGGCTCATCTTCCAAACTTTTTCACTTGATTTTCTGAAAGAATTTTATAATTGATAATTCTTCTTAATTTGGCAACCTATAAACAAAAAGCTATGTTCATCAGGCTTGCTTTTATTGCTTTAATGAAGGCAAACTTATTTGTTTGTTTGTTTGTCATAAACATTTGAGCAAACATTGTTGGAGCAAACTTCAGAAAAGGATAGGTGAGAACCAAATTGCTAATAAGACTAGAACAATTTGATTTAATTTTACTTTTCATGTGAAGGCAATAAATACAAAATAATTAATTTGCGTGTTCCTTATTCCTAACCATCTATTTCATATTTTTTTTTTCTCTTTTGATACTTCAAAAGGATCTATGGATTCTAGTTAACCAGATCTCCAATCATCCTACCTATCCTGAGTAGACTGGTAGAATATAAACATGAAAATGACCATGTGCAACATGTTTAAAATATATGATAAAACACAATTACATGAACTGCAGTCAAAAATATTTGAACATTACATCCAAGGTCTTATTTCAGTGTTTTTATTCCACTCACTGGGACAAAAAGATATTTCCAATATTTTCCTAGGTAGCATATCTCAATAGAATTTCCCAGGAACTAACTATAGAGTAGCATGCTCTTTGAATCCTTGACCTTACATTTATAATGTATCTAATCTCACAACAGTCACTCTTGACATTAAAAGTGCAAAGTCACATTCCATTATTTGATGTTTTTACTGCTCTCCTGGAAATACTCTTTGACAAAGAAAAATGAAATTCATAGCTGTCAAGAGAAGATAAATGTTTAAACTTAACAATGATGTCAATGTCTCAGTCCTAAAGATAGAATGGAAAGAAAGAAATCTAGATAAAAATAATAGTAAAATATAGTAAAAATAGTCCCTGCATCAGATAAAAACAAAATGGAGAAAATGAGAAATTCTGAGTTCCTTGGCCATCATTCCCCACCCCAGACACCTATGGAATTATCATTATTAGGTAAGTATTAGATTATTAGATTGGCAGAACAGACTACTAGCTCCAAGTTACCCTCAATAAATAAAATACTGGATGGTATTTAAAAAAAAATCACTTCTGAACTGCTGGTTATACTTCTGCCATTGTAAAATGAGTAGAAGTGCAGGGGAAGATGCTGTATTTTAAATTTTAAAAACCTTGAGGAGCCTTTGGAAACTTTTATTTAAAAATGGATTTCAAGATGAAGTTTTAAGTAAGATTTATTTATTTATTTATTTATTTAACGTATACTGTGTGCTATATAGAGTCATCCTGAGGTTTGGTGGCAAACAAATTTAATCTAATCTAGGATCAACACGATAGCAGTCTTCCAATGTCTAAGAGACTGTCACATAGAACACCTGAAGGCAGGAGAAGAAATAGTGGATGGAAACTTATCAAGGAGAGATCCAACCTAGAGCGAAGTAGAAATTTCAGTGAGAACAAATACTATGGGACAGCTTGCCTCCAGAAGTTGTTGGTTCTTCATCACTGAAGGTTTATAAGAAGAAACTGGAAATTTGTCCAGAATGGTATAGAGCATGAGCAGGGGATTGGACTAGTAGATCTCTAATTCTGTTATTCTATTATTCTTTTTTGGTATTAATTTTATTAAAAAAAAGTGTGTTACTTTTCTATTCCAGAGAGGCGTGCATCAAAATTGGAGATAGCAATTTTTTTGTTCAATTAAATATATATACTTAAAGCAGAGGTGGTATTCAGCAGGTTCTGACCAGTTCTGGAGATCCGGTAGGGGAAATTTTGAGTAATTTGGAGAACCGGCAAATGCCACCTCTGATTGCCCCACCAACCCCATCCCTTCTTTGCCTCCCGAGTTCCAGCTGATTGGCTGGGTCTCCTTTTATTTATTTATTTATTTATTTATTTATTTTTGTCAATTGCTTACAAGATAATAGGTATAAGTAAAAACATAGTTATGAATACATCGATACACATAAGAAAAATTAAAAAAACAAAAACAAAAGAAACAATAGGACACAGAAGGTAGGCACGTTGGTGCACTTACGCACGCCCCCTATAGACCTCTTAGGAAAGGGGTGAGGTCAATAGTAGACAGTCTACGGAGAAAGTTTTTGGGGTTTGGGGAAGAAACCACAGAGTCAGGTAGAGTATTCCAGACATTGACCACTCTGTTGCTGAAGTCGCATTTCCTGCAATCAAGTTTGGTGTGGTTAACCTTGAGTTTGTATCTATTGTTTTCTCTTGTGTCGTTATGGTTGGAGCTGAAATATTCATTGACAGGTAGGACATTGCAACGTATGATTTTATATACTATACTTAAATCGGACCAAAGGTGGCATAGTTCTAGGTTTCTTAGGTCTAGAATTTCGAGTCTGGTGGCATAAGGTATTCTGCAACGAGTAGAGGAGTGGAGAACTCTTCTTGTGAAATATTTCTGGACTTTCTCAACTGTGTTAATATCAGATACGTAATGTGGGTTCCAGACTGATGAGCTGTATTGGAGTATTGGTCTAGCAAATGTTTTGTATGCTCTAGTTATTAGTGTAATAATAACAGAGAAAAAGCTACATAAGATTAAGTTAACAACTCTTAACGTCTTTTTGGCTATGTAGTTACAGTGGGCTCCAGCACTTAGATCATTTGAGATGAGTACTCCAAGATCCTTGAGAGAGTTTTGATCATCAACAAAATCTTGACTATTCAGCCTGCATTTTATTTTCTGATTTTTTTTTGCCAATATGTAGGACAGAGCATTTATTTGTTGAGATTTGAAGTTGCCATTTGTTTGACCATTCTGATACATAGTCAAGGTCTTTTTGAAGGGTATCATAATTGTCTGTGGTGTTGAATAGCTTTACATCATCAGCGAAGAGAATGTAGTTGCTCTTCATATGATCACAGAGGTCATTTATGTAGAGTATGAAAAGAGTTGGTTCTAGAACACTGCCTTGGGGGAAAACCACTGTTGACAGGTACAGAATTTGATAGGATGCTCCCAATTTTGTTGCCCTGTATAGGAGAATGGAGCTGGAAAGCAGGCTAGTGGGGTGGGGAGGGAATGGGGATTTTGCAGTAACCTTCCCCTGCCATGCACACCAAGCCAAGCCACACCCACCAAGCCACACACAGAGAACCAGTAGTAAAAAAAATTGAATCCCACCACTGACCTAAAGTCACATTTATAATTATAAGATGAAAGTAAAATTCTCATGGATGATAAAATCAAGTAATAATTCTGAAACTGCTGAAATAGAACCATCATCTACAAATTTTCAAAATACTGAGGGAGTAGAGCTAAATTCCTTGATGAAAGTATCTTAGGGAAGAATGGAGGAGAAGATGATAGATAGTAGTAGATAGTAGAATACTATACTATCAGTATTCTATCATCTTTCTTTCTTTCTTTCTTTCTTTCTTTCTTTCTTTCTTTCTTTCTTTCTTTCTTTCTTTCTTTCTTTCTTTGTATCATCTACCTATTTATGTATCCTACAAAAGATAGATAGATAGATAGATAGATAGATAGATAGATAGATAATTGATAGATAGTATTAGTATCATTGATGTATCTGTTGTGGCTCAAACCTCTCTCTGGAATATTTGAGACTAGTCCAGTAGTGTACAGTTTTTCTGGACCAAGGGAGGAATTATTTTAACTTCCTTCAAGAAAAGGTAGAAAACAAATAATTATTGATCACTTTTTTTACATATGGAAAAAGGCTTGTCCTGAAAAAAATATGCTCCAGGTGAGCAAAGGCAGAATAAGAAGTATCAAGAACTCACTATGTATTTTTAAAGGGAAAATTAAAATATTGTTATCACTTTATCTAGTTTTTCGATAGCCAGTGTACTGCAGGTTCTTCATCTTTGCTAAATATGAACATTAAGCTTTATGCTTATATAGCAGAGTTTTTATTCATTGCACAAGGCAATGATATTTGGGATAACTGATAACTGGGAAGACATAGTAGAAGAAAAGATTGCAATCCAGCTTTTGACAACGGTGCCTTTAGAAAGTTTTAAAGCAGTTAATGATTGAGGCATTTATATAAGCTAAAACGTTGATTCCTAAAAGAGTTGATGATTCATTCCCCTAAGTAATAGATATGAGTTATTAGGACAGTCTGAGAAATTTGGACTTGAGGATATTTCTCCCCTTCATTTCTCATCAGCGAATGAGCTGTCACCAATAGAGGTTTAGCAGAAAGCAAATTCACCAATTCCTGAGGCAATAGTCAAGAAATCATTCTGTTAACATATCATTTGTGGAATGTCTTTGTAACTAATACTTTCTATCTGCTAAAATTCTGATTTTTCAAAACTACCTACTAGCACTGAAAAGATAGATAATTATCAACTTTTTAAAAATCATTATCTTAAGAAACTGATCATATTATTTGTAGTCAAGATCCAAAATTGGATGATAACACTTTATTTGCATCAAAGATTACAATGTAGAAAGGTAAAATACAAGAACACACAATAAAATCCATTCAAATATGAGCAAAATGTAACATAAAAGAGCTGAAGAAGCTTCTTGGATGAGAAGCAGAATGTCTTCAAAAAAAAAAATCAGAAAGTTCAGTTGCCTCTTGAAAAAGCACCTTTGGGACAACCATGACCTGAGTGACTGAGAATCTCCATAGATGTGTAACATAAAATAATAAACTTTAACTCCATAAATTCTAGAAGGTGGCCAATCTGGGATTAGCTGTATATTTTTCAGCCTAATAGCTGTATATTTTTCAGCTCAATGGTTTGATCCATATAGAAGTGACTTTCTCTAAAATCAGCCTGCTCAATAATCAATATGTCTACCAAATCTAGGACTTCTTCCTCAGTTATATAGATAATATTTTGCTAACAATGCTGAGTAAGATAATAGATCAATAATTACATTGTCTCATTCATTTTCCTTTTTAATCTGTTTGGGGTACTGATACACAATTGGGAAAATCTCTTGCATGAATTCCTACTACAATTAGGTTTGAGTATAGTTTAGGTATATGGTGATAGTTCGGTTCCACTTGTAATTTATGACAGTTATCCAAGATTTACTTGAAAGGGAAATCCAGAATAGAGTTAGTTTATTAGAGCAAATTATTGCTATTAAAATATTGCCTGGCATTTATATTTCTATTGCAATATTTACATTGTTCCCTTCCCTTCCCTCCCCTCCCCTCCCCATTTCAAAATAACTCACTTTCAACATTCATCCATAATTCCTCATCTCAGTCTACCAATATTATAGAAAACAAAATGTGGGATATCAAATAAAGGTCATAATCCAACCTGTCATCTGTTATCACATGAAAAGCAAAGTCCACATACCTTGTACGGATATAAGATTTGCACAACAACAACAACAACAGCAACCCCCCCCTCCCCCCAAGCAGGAAAGAGAATTCAACCTTTCAGATTTGCTTCATCCTTTAGTAAATCATGTTCCAGAATTGTTGAGTTCTATGACCTTTCCCATGTAAGTTTATGTGTATCTCCCTAGGAATCATCTTCTTTACCTGTTTTGCTGCATAATTTCACTGTCGTTCAAATTAGAGGTTTATCCAGTAACTTTCCATGACAGTGTACTATATATTCTTTTACATATAGAGTACTTCAGAGGTGCTATTCAACCGGTTCGCACCTATTCGGGAGAACTGGTAGTGGTTATTTGGAATGGGTCAATGAACTGGTGGCAATCCCTGACTGGCCATGCCCCCAACCCAGTCGCCTGGTCACTCACTTGCGATCGCTCTCCTAGCTTTCCATTCCCCACATCCTCTTTCTCCCTGGGGAAAAGGAAGAAAGGCATGGACGCTGCAAGTATCACTTTCCCCTGTGTGTTAAAGTGTCGGGAGTGAGAAAGAGTGTGGTCTGACAGAGGTGGTGGAGGTGAACCAAGCCCTGGAGCACTTTTGCAACGTAAAAGAAATGCATTTTGGAAGCAGGTCTTTTAAAAACTTCTCCAAGGATTCCTCATGGATGCTGCAAGTATCTCTTTCCCCTTGTGAGTTAAAGTGCTGGAGTGAGAAGTTGTGCAGTCTGACAGAGGTGGTGGGGGAATCCACTCAAGCCTTGGAGAAATTTAAAGGAGCTGCTTCCAAAATGCTTGTCTGTTAAGTGCTTTCTCTCTCTCTGTCTCTCTGTCTCTCTGTCTCTCTCTCTCTCTCTCTCTCTGTGTGTGTGTGTGTGTGTGTGTGTGTATGAGAAAGAAAGAAAGAAAGAAAGAAAGAAAGAAAGAAAGAAAGAAAGAAAGAAAGAAAGAAAGAAAGAGGAAGGTAGAGAAAGAAAGAAAAAATAGGAAGAGAGAGAGATAAAACTCTGTGCTATTATTTTTAATTGTTCCATTATTTATCATGTGTTAATATTTTACACTGTCCCTACACCTAGAGTGATTTTTCTGCCTTTCTTTTGCCCAGGGCTACCACATATTTTTCAGGCTTTATGTGCATTCAATGTCAATAGTCCAGAGCATAAAATACACATGTGTTTAACAAGAGTTGAAAGGGACCTTGGAGGTCTTCTAGTCCAACCCCCAGCTCAGGCAAGAAAGCTGAGGATGTCAAGCTCTGAGTAGAAATCCTGGAAAAGGGGTCAGAATAATATTTAGAAAGGACCTTGGGGTGAACCCTATACCATTTCAGAGAAATGGCTGTCCAGTCTTTTCTTGAAAACTTCCAGTGATTGAACACCCAGAACTTCTGGAGACAGGCAGTTCCACTGGTTAATTGTTCTCACTGTCCGGAAGTTTCTCCTTTGTTTTAGGTTGCTTCTCTCTGTTCAGTTTCCACCCATTGCTTCTTGTTTGCATTCTGCTTCTTTGGAAAATACATTGTCCCCCTTTCTTTGTGGCAGCCCCGTAAAAGCCTATTTCCTATCACACTCTTGAGTAAAGCATGTGAGCCATTTCCTCCTTTCAGTGGTCCATGAAAGTACATCTATAGTATGCAGATAATAAAGTCAAAAAAGGTGAACAACATTTTTACAGAACTATAGATAAGTTGAGCTTGGGTGACAAGGAATGGCTGGGAAGGGAGGGGGGCCAGGTGAGGCACCCCTTGATGTGAGTGACATTGAGTTGGCCACGCCCACCCAGTCACATGACCAAGCCATGCCCACCCAGTCACATGAACACCAAGCACACCCACCCAGTCCCATGACCACTAAGCCACACCCACCCAGTCCCATGACCACAAGCTACATCCACCAAATAAACCATGCCCACAGAACCGGTAGTAAATTTTTTTGAATTCCACCACTGCAGTACTTGTTCTTCTTTTGATGATTAAAGTATTAATTATTATGCTATTCATGCTATTAAACTATGGCTGAGTTAATAGTAAGTTGAGCAAAGGCAAATCTGTGCTAAAGCACATATAATTTGCAACCTGACATTTAACTTTTTATGCAGTTCCTAAAAGAACAGTACAATTGTATACAATACGATCTATACCAGTTCTTGTGGATTACCCTTCTCTGGGTAGTTCTGGATCTAATGGAAAACAGCTTCCTTGTTTCTCTTTCTGCTTTATATTTTCTGGTGAATCAAAATGTATTAAATAAAAGTACTATATATAAAAGTATAATGTATTATGATTATTGCCTACAGATGAGGTGTTGGAGAAACTATATCCATTATTGGTGCAGCTGCTGCACATATTGCTAAGAGGATTTTGAATTTATCTAATCATTTCAATATACCCTCCTGTTTCTACTCTGGCAAAATTCCAAAGTAGTCAATTAAATCTGCTTCCAGAGGCTCTTAAGTAATCTTTTTACCAGTCATTATCTGTTTATCCCTATTTATCCAAAGAGCTCATTCTCAAGATATTACCAAAACAACATTTTCAGGATAATTTTTTTACAGTTATGACATTTATTTTGGGTTTATTGATATCAGATATGTGGCTTGCTTCAGAAAATATTAAAAATAGATGTAAAATTGAAACCAGAAGCTTTTCTTTTAAGCATCACGAATAAGCAGATTGGAAGAAAATATGGGTTTTTGTTTTCATATGACAATGGTGATGAGATTTTATATGCACAATACAGAATAAAAGACTTGGAAGGGACCTTGGATGGCAAGGTCCAACCCCCTGCTTGAACATATACACAAATTCCCACAACTGAAGAGTGAATCATTAAACTAATAGAACTGACAGAGATGGCAAAAGCAACTATTTTGACTGTTTTGATAAAAGGTAAAAGTTAATTTTGTTCTTACTTGGAGACCACTTTTGGACTTCTTGCTCAAGAAAAAATAAATGAAGTTTTGGTTTTAGGATTTGATAGATTGATTAAGACTATATAAAATGGTCTTTTATTGTTATTATTATGTATATTAAAGGTTATGTTTAAATTTAGAGTAAGTAGTTGGTGTAATCTTGGTGTTTTTGGATTATTTAGTTTGTATATTATTTATATGATGCTTTTGTTTAAGTTTAGAATAAGAAATTATTTTATGATATATTTGCATCTGTGCTGAAGAAAGTTGAAAGTTGCCTTTTTTAATTCCATCTTTCCTTTTTTTCTTGCCATTTTTATTTGTTCTTCTTTGATCTTTTCACTCTTTTTCATTTTGATTTATTTTTTTGAAATTTAATGAAGTGTCGCCTTGATGGAAAAGCTCATTTAAGAACACACCAACAATTGGAGAGGCTTCAATGATCATTTTATTAAAGCTGCCAGGTTATAACAGGTCAACAATCTCTTGCTATCATAAAGAATATCAGAGATTTAACATCATAGTTATACAGTATATAGTTATATAGTTATGCAGAGTTATAGGAATCAAATATGAGCCTACAGATGCCTTTCTGGCAAATATTTATTTTAAAACTGATAAAGGATACTATAAAACCCAGGAAATAAGGAGTCAAAGTACTTCAAATGAATACAGGTTTATGCATTCTAGCTTTCTCTACAAGAATCTGAACTACTAACGGTCAAAAACAAATTGGCAGTAGATAAAAGGGAACAGAATTCACGGTGGATTGGACTTAGATTTCTTGTGGGTACAAAGGGACTCAAGACTGATGATGCTTTTGACTCCTTCCTTGAGCTTAGCCTGGTTGTCTCTTACAGGTACAAATAGAAGTACATAGCTATCTGAGCTCTTTAGACAGATAGAACTTTATTTAGGTCATTGTCCAATAAAAGGATAATCAATAACACAAACAATAGCAAACTATTTGAGGAGATGCTAGAAAGAAGAGGAGGTCAACTTATTTTCCAAAGCACCAGAAGGCAAAACAAGAAACAATGGATGGAAGCTACTCAAAGAGAGAAGCAACCTAGAACTGAAAAGAAAGTTCAACCTAATGAGAACAATTAAATAGAAGCTGTGGGTGCTCCATCACTGGAAGCTTTCAAAAAGAGACTCAACAACCATTTGTATGAAATAGTATAGGGTTTTCTGCTTGAGCAGAGAGCTGTATTAGAAGACCTCCATTGTCCCTTCCAACTCTAATATTCTATATTCTGTATTATCACAACAAGAACTCTTACTCTTAGCAACCATTTGTGGATAAAGTTACACACCACCGTTTTACTACTTTCAGGGAAATTAAACAATGTTGATTATTTAACAGATAATACAAATAAAAGCTATCAGAGTGTGCCCAGTCTCCTCTGTATTCTGAAAAAGTAAAGAAGAATTTGTAATGCAGATTATCTAGCCTTTGAGAAGTGTGAACGTGTGTGTACTAATCGTTATTCTAACAGTTTGAGTTTGCAGCCCAGTTTGAATGGAGAGAATAGTAAACACATTCATTAGCAGCTTTCTTGAGAATGTGGCACGTGGAGTTCAAAAATCAAAGAAAAAAAGATTTGCACAATCCAAAGAGAAAGTGGAGTATGGTCCCATTGGTACTTAGAGATTATTTTAAATCATCATGACATTAAAAAAGCTCTAGGAATAATTTGTTTACCAGGTTTTTCTGTAGAACGTTGGTGTTCATTAGGTTTTGAAGAATTGCCTTTAAACAATACATTTGAGATATAGATTTCCTCCTCCCCCAATATTTTTCATATTCTTCCAAAGGAATATTGTAATTGGAGGTTGGTTCACTTTCACCAAGTTGGGTGCCTTGCTGACAGTCCTTTTTGAATGCTTTAAGATTTTACTAGAACCTAGAACATAAAATAACAGAGTTGGAAGGGACCTTGGAGGTTTTCTAATCCAATCCGCTGCGTGAACAGGAACCCTATACCATTGCAGACAAGTAGCTGTCCAGTCTCTTCTTAAAAACCTGAAGTGATGGAGCTCCCACAACTTCTGAGAGCAAGCCGTTCCATTAATGGATTGTTTCCACTGTTAGGAAAGTTCTCCTGAATTCTAGGTTGCTTCTTCTCTTGATTAGTTTCCATCCATTGCTTCTTATCTTGCCTTCTGGTGTTTGGGAAAATAGGTTGACCTCATCTTTGAGGCAGCCCTAAAATACTGGAACATACAATAATGTATAACTTTAGTTATCTCCCAGTGGTGATGGTTGAATAGAAACTCTAAGTCACCTGCTACTGTGCTGTTCCCTATATAAGGGCTCAAGACAGAACTTCATTTATCCAATCTTGGAGAAATTTCTGAGTAAAGAGTGTGTTTTCTGTTAATGTTATTTTAATGGACAAAGACTCAAAAATATCTTTATAAGGCTCTGAACAATATGTGTTCATATATCATATGTATTCTTAATTTTTGTTTATCCGTGTGTGTGTATGTGTGTGTGTGTGTGTGTGTGTGTTTATATGTATAAACAACAGTTATACCATTAGATATTTCATTGTCTCTGGCCATAGGGCTGTAATAAACTGATTGTTTAATAATCAAAGTTTCACTCATTACTATAACAAAGGTTATGGCACTATGGGGTTATGTCATAATGGGGTTATGTCAAACTCTGTATGCAGAGTTTATATTTAGATAAGATAGTTAGCAATCAGGTTTATGAACATGTATATTAAGTATACAAAGAGAAAAGTATTTAGGGATTAATGATATAGGACATGTAATGTATGTGCACATGTTCAATGATAAACAGCAGATATTCCTTCCACAGTGGGAGTGATCCAACAGTGAAATATATGAAAAAATAAAAATAAAAAGATAATCCCACCTCTAAATAGTTTCATTTAAAAGACTATAATAGAACTGTGGGGTATTTTAACATAAATCAAATTCACAGTCAAATTCACAGGAAGACCGCTCAACATTTATCACTCAGATGACATTGATAGTACAGGAGTTGACTCAAGAAAACAAAAGCAAATTTTCTTGATCCCCAAGACTCTTATTAAATCTATTTTAGGTACTTAAAAGGCAATAAGATTATATTAAATGGGCAATTGTTTTTAATGTCAGTCTCCCTACTTCCCTTTCTTCAAAGAAAAACAAAAACAAAAAATTAAGTCTGCTCATCCTTTTCATTGAAATTGTTGTTAATATCATAGCCTTTTGTTCTCTAAAATATAGTCACTTCTAAGTCCGTAGTTTTGTACAGCTACAATCTTTGCTAATTTTGTCTTGATGCATTTCAATAAATACAGAGAGAATCTGGCCTTCTCTTAGTTGCTGTCAGGCATCCAAATTTTGTTGTAACCATTCTTTTCTGGAAATGAAGTCAAGAATATTTACAGTGTTGGGGTTCCCTTCCTACACTTTCGATAATCTACACATTTGCTGAATGATTGGTTGAAGACTCAGAAAAAGAGGCTAATTAGAATTGAGAGCCTGGTAATCTGACTTAAGGGTGAAGAATAGAAGAATAACAGAATGGGAAGTATCCTTGGAGGTCTTCTAGTCCAACCCCTGCTCAACCAGGAAACTATACCATTTCAGACAAATCATTGTCCAATCTCTTCTTTAAAACCTCCAGTGTTGCAGAGAGACTTCTAATAGTTGGTGATTTTCAGTTCCTGTTTGCAACTCCAACTCCAGCACATCATATCCATTTGACAAGTACACTGGGCACATTCTGTTGTAAGAGTTACATCTTTCATCCTCATTATTCCCCTATCATTTTACTGGTTTGATAGTTTGTTTAGCAACTGTATGCCATGGTTCACCCTCTTTCTTTTTCATTGTTCTTATCTGAGAAGAAAGTTAATAAATACCCAGTAGCAAAAGATTGAAAACTGATATTGTACAGTTAAATTCTGAGATGAAAAAAAAAAGATTAAAACAAGTAAAACAAAACAAACAATTTAAAGATTAATCCCAGGAGCATAGAAGTATTCTCCACATTCTGATCACTATCTTTACCACCTTCCCTTAATATACGTGATAATGAAGAAATAGGCAACTAGACAACAGAACCTGACACAGGTTCCCCATTGTTTTTATTTAGGGCATACCATTCCCCCTATTTATAAACCAGAACAGTTGATGTTCTTTGTTACAAATAATATTGGTAAGAACAAGGTATTCACATGAGCCAATTAGGTATAGTGTTTAAGGCATCAAGCTAGGAATGAGGAGATCATCAGATGTAATCCCACCCTAGGTACAAGGCTAACTTGTTGATCTTGGCCAATCACTTCCTCTCTAGAAAGGAGACAATGGCACTTCTGAAAAATCTTGGCAAGAAAACTTCAGGGACTTGTCCAGACAATCTACAAGAATCAGACACAACTGAACTGAAGGAGGAAAAAATCACATAAAACACATTTTTCTTTGGTATTTTAGTTCTTAGGCTGCCAATTTCCCCACATTTTATTTTTATTTTATTTTATTTGTTTGTCAAACATGTACAAGATAACGAGTATACGTATGAACATAAACATGAACAAAGGAAGTAAATACAGATAAATGGGGACAGTACGACAAGGACCGTAGGCACGCTGGTGCACTTATGCACGCCCCCTTTAAGGACCTCTTAGGAATGGGGTGAGGTCCAGGGTAGACAGTTTGAAGTTGAAGCTGTGAGGGTTGGAAGCTGTAACAATGGAGTCGGGTAGAGCATTCCAGGCATTGACCACTCTGTTGAAGTCATATTTTTTGCAATCAAGTTTGAAGTGGTTTACCTTGAGTTTGTATCAATTGTTTGCCCATGTATTATTGTGGTTGAAGCTGAAGAAGTCGTTGACAGGCAAGACGTTATAGCAGACATTTTTGTGTACTATGCTTAGATCGGACTGCAGGCAATTTGACATTGACTTGAAAAGAGAAGGGCATACAAGATGTGATGGCAGTAAAATGTTGCTAAAATTTAATTCCTTAATGATTGTTCTACTGCTCCTAAATATGAATACATTCTGCTTTTTGTCCAAACTTTTGAAATTTGAAAGCTATTCCAGCACAGTGCCCCAAACATCACATCACAAACACACTACAGAGTTTAAAAATTAATAATAATAATAATAATAATAAATCACAAATGCAATGTTTGATATCTTGAACCATGGCAAAGCACCTTTGAAACAAGGAAACAAATAAAACTTGAAAAACATTCAAAATTTTCTCTAAGGAAGCCCCTGAAGAAAATTCATTAAAAAAACCCTCACTCATCCTCTTTCCAGATGAGGGAAAAGCTCAAATTCTTTGTAGGATAAAGCTTTAAAACTCTTTTTGACTTTATTACATTAAAATGCTGTTCCCATAATAGGTCTTAAGCAAGGAATATTAACAGCTAAACCTAACACATTCAGAAAGTTTGTACGATTATTTGAAAGTTTGTAACAAAGGCTGCTCCTAACCTGCTGGCCAGCATCATCAAAACTCACCCCAATAGCAATACACAGAAACATACATTTGATTAACAGAGGTTTGTCTTCTTTGTGTCCTGTGACCTGAGGTAATCTACCTAAAATAATGGCTGAAAATGTCATTTAAGATTTTAACTCAAACTGACTCTTAATGAAGGATCTATACCTCATCAATCCTTTTAGATATTTTACTTATATCCTATCTTCAAAGAAAAGACAAAGAATTGAATAATTAGACAGCATGGTCCCTCTGTTTAAAGTTAAATCTAATTTGAGACTGAGACAGAGCTAATGTGGATGGATATAGATTTCAAACTTGCTAGTAACTATTCTCTCTCTCTCCCTCACAAACACACACACATTCTAAATTGCCAATAATAATTCATGATCAAAAGACTCCTTTTACAGAATTCCCTTTTAACAAGTTACTAATTTTACATCTCTTCTGCTTCAAGAAATTAACATTACAATTAAATCTGACAGTTTTTCAGTTGATTAAGTCTATATTATTATTTTTTATTTCCAGTTGCGTGAAAGTTGTATGGTGAAACTTTTTAAATAAATCATTGCCTTTTACATGAAGAAAACCGTCAGAGATATTCTCAAACCAGGCACGGGTTTTGCTATCTGTTCTAATGCAAGCTCTGTTTTTTTGATAAATGGATGTGAAATTTTATATTTCCACAAATTATTTATGCACCAAGCTCATGCTACATTTATACAAGACCCTCTTGGCTGTGACAATATTAGATTTTTAACTGATGTTAACTTGATTTAGAATATATAAGACTCAACAGTCCAACAGTTGATTAAAATAATTTTGATATGGTTTTTTGGCAGTTTTTGATCTCTCTCTCTCTCTCTCTCTCTCATATCAGACTTTAAAAACTTTCCTGCCTGCACAAAATCTGAAATGTTATCAATTACATACCTAAAGCCCATCCTCAGCCACATATACATGAATTGAAACAACTCATCTTAACTTTCAATTTTAATCTCTTTATATATGCATATGGGCATCCTATTTTTTAAAATGTGTATGTGTGTGTTCTTTGAACTTTTTAATGGTCCCAGAATTAATAACAATAGCAATAGCACTTGGACTTTTATACCACCCCATAATACTTTACAGCATTCTTGGAGGTTTACAATGTCAGCATTATTGGCATTTTACCCCAACAATCTAGGTCTTCATTTTACTGATCTCAAAAGGATGGAGGGCTGAGTCAATCTTGAGCTGGTCAGGATCCAATTCCAAATTGTGGCCAGAGTAGGCCTGCAATACTGTATTCTAACCACTATGCCACCAGGGCTAAGTTGCGCACCTTGGTTGAGGAAAAAAATAAGCAGGGGCAGTACTGGTTAGCGCTTGATTGGGAGGCCAACTCTAAATCACAAGTTAATATACATACAGTTTTTGTTGTGTTAATATACATACAGTTTTTGTTGTGTGGGTTTAATAAAAAGAAGAGGAATAAGAAATGACAAATCCATTTTTGCATTGCTGTGAAAAAAAATAATACATGAAGTTATCAAAAGCAGAGTTTGACTCTAAGGGCATTTTACCTTTACCTTTATTTATTCTTTGTATGCAGCACAGTACTGGAATCATTTTCTCCTCTCAAGCAGGGTTTAACAGAATCCTGTACTCTCAAATGAAAAAGCAGTAAAATGTTAGTAGATTAAATTCTTGACTCAGAATGTCTTGGTATAATGCAAAAGACAACAATTTTGAGAGGCTCAAATGATTTCTTTTGCACAGCAAGTAAGGATTTAACAGCAATGAAGAATCAATATGCAAAGCCTCAGGATGACAATTTAAGCATTTAAAGTCTACATGTGGTAATAGACAATTTTGTGACCATTTAGATAAAAAGCTTCCTGCAGTGTTAGCTCTACTTATGTGGACAATTGCCTCTTTCCTATTCACCGAAAATGTTAGAAAACATGGATTATGTACAATGATTTAACAATAATTCTGGACTTCACTCTCACCGCAAAAACACACATTTTTCCACATTAACTGAATTGAGAAGACACTTGAAATTGAAATGGAATGTCTTCAGCAACTAAAAACATTGACAAAATGGTAAGGAACTGGTTACATACCAGAGTTTCACAGTGGAAATTGAGGTACTTGTACTCAGAATGAAATCTGATTGAATTCCATGGGTTTTATTTTCAAGTAAACATATTTAATATTACAGACATAGTTTATTTGATTAAAAAAAATATTTGGGGGCTTGTTACCCTAGGATTCAGGGTGCTTAATATAAAACAACCTCCCACCTTCATGCAAAAAATAAAATGAAGCAAATCAAAAGAGCTTTTAAAAAGACCCTTAGACTTTAATTTTAAATCTAATGTATTTTTAGAAGTTAATGAAGTTACTTCTAAGTAACTAAATAAAGAAGTACTAAACTTACTAAAGGAAAATTAAAATTTTCTTACAGTAATTTTTTATTCACTGCATACATCTGCCTTCTAAAAAATGTTTGTGGAAAATTGAGATCAACAATATATCACAAGTACCAAGAAATTGTTTATCTATCTATCTATCTATCTATCTATCTATCTATCTATCTATCTATCTATCTATCTATCTATCTATCTATCTATCTATCCATTCATCCACCCATCCATAGTATTCAAGATTGAATGTCATTAATCTTTTCATTACTATACAGGGTAAAAAAGAGGATTTTGATGGAGATATGAAAGCTCTGTTACCCAAAGCAAGAAGGAGTGAAATGTATCTTGTCCAAAATGGATGGAAAATATTGACAAGAGATTCATGCAAACATCTCCATAATTCACAGGGCTACAAGGGGATAAAGAGATACGGTACAATCAGAAGGCAACTGAACTTTTTTGAAGACATTTCACTATTCATCCAAGAAGCTTCTTTAGCTCTGACAGGATAGTGGGGAAATGGAAGGATTTATACTCCTTGCAGACAGCTGGTCATTTGCATCCTTTTAGAAGGTCATTGGAGCACTTGGAGGTTTATCTGTATCCTCAGGGTCACCTGAGTAGTGCTCCTGGTTCCTGGTTCAATATTTTGCAGACTACAGAATATTGAACCAGTAACACTACTCAGGTGATCCTGAGAAAAAAGCACCTTTGGACAACTATCAGCTGGATGACTGAGAATCTCTATAGTACAATCAGACTTATTAGATTCTGTTATTATAGCCAATGTCAATAAAAGTAACTTTAGCCTTCCTGTGGAATGAATTTCCTGGTCTGGTCTACCTAATAGTACTGACAATTATTTAGTTACTCTACCATCCTAGGCTTTCTTGACTTGACTATGATTTGTACAAACTACATAATCCAGATTTTTGCAGGATGAAGGCTAATCCTATAATTTGGCAAAGGGGGGTTAATAGAATATAATTCTTTATTGGCCATTTGTCTTGCTGCAAATGCTCTCAGTATACATAAAATAAAAGATACATTCATCAAGAGTCAAGAGTCATAAGGTACAACACTTAACGATAGTCATAGGGTACAATAAGCAATCAAATCATACTAGGAAACAGTCCATATAAATCATAAGGGTAGAAGCAACAAAGTTACAGTCATACAGTCACAAGTGGGAGGGGATGGGCAATGAGGAGTGATGAGAAGATTAATAGTAATAGTAGTGCAGACTTTGTAAATAGTTGGACAGTGTTGAGGGAATTATTTGTTTAGCAGAGTGATGACATTCGGGGGAAAAAAAACTGTCCTCGTGTCTAAATTGTCTAAATACAGCCAGTTATGTCATCTCAAATTTATTTATTGATTTATATGGTCTATATAGCCTCCTTCTTATACACATGGCTCTGGATGGCTTACAAGAGTAAACAAACAATCCCCCAAACATGTCCCAAGGATAAGTCATCAATTGTCAACCATCATTTGTAGTAGAGCTCATCTTCCCCTTGACTCAATTTGGTAAACATGAGTTAATGGATGGAAACTAAGACAGGTTGATTTATTTGGATTGGACATTTCAGATTAAAGTTTGGGCACCACTTTGACCTGGCATTTTATTCAAAAAATATATCAGTTAAAATTTGGTCAAATTAAAGTAGTCCTTACATGCTATAAATAAACTACTATACTGAATCACCCTGTCCCAAAGGTTGTTTTCCAAAAGGTAACTGGACTTTTTTGGTTGTTCTTTGAAAATATTTCACTTCTCATCCAAGAAACTTCTTCAGTTGAGAATTGAAGAAGCTTTGTGGATGAGAATAAAAAAAATATTGGTGACTGATACACAGGATTTGTTGTGTGAGCCATGTGAGATGGCTTGGAGCCTGGTCATGGCTTAGCTTAACTGTTTTGTGTATAAGGGAGTTTTATTTGTCTTTGCTTGAGAGTACTTGTACTTGCTACTTCTTCTCTCTCTACCACATTGCAAGAGCTGCATGGGTATTGTATACATGCATCATATTTTATATTATTATTATATATAAAGAAGTTTCTTCTATATAATGTATCCTGCTGAATTATTTGCTTGTGTGCTGGCTGGATAGCTACAAACTCTAACATATGGGTACCTTAAAAAGTGTTATATATATTTGCAGATAAGCTTATTCACATATAAGCTGAACCTAATTTTGAGGGTGTATTTTGGAGTCTAAAATCTTGGCTTAGCTATGAGTATATATGATACATTAGTTTTGCTTTTTAAAATATTCTCTTATAAGTATATCAGGGGTGTTAAACTCAAGCTCTGTGGGGTGTTTCAATCTGGCCCACAGAGCCAACCTGGAAACAGCAAAGGACCAGACCGCAGTGCCTCTGTCAAATGAAAAGGGAGCTCTGTTTTCATTGACAGAGGGTTGCAGGAGGCCATTGCAGCCAAAAACAGAGCTCGTGAGGGCCACACACAGCCCTCCTGAGCTCCATTTTTGCTGGCAGAGCACTCGAGCCACCATAAGTGACATTGAGCTGGCCACACCCATCCTGACCATTCTTACCCTACCCCACCCCAAGGTCAAACACATCCATGATGTAGCCATCAATGAAATTAATGAAATTGAGTTTGAAACCCCTGGAGTATACATACAATACATGATTCCTCTAACAAAGCTTCATACTGAATCACCCAATGATCACAAATGGAAGCAGGGATACCCTTCACAGCAGCAGGTTGCAGGTTTTACCATTTCTGAGATTATTGCAGTCAATACACAACATTTCAACTTTTCGTATCTGGAGAATACTAGGACAGCCAGTAAATAAAAGTTATGTCCCTGGCATAATCATAAGTCAATTAATTTTATCCTTTCTTTAAACTGCCAATCAGAGCAGTCTTCTGGTGTGGCTAGAGTAATATTGATTTCCATTTCATTCACTTTCTTTGTTCTCAGCTTTTTATTCAACCAGCCACAATCCTGGTCTGTTGTCTCTTCCGATAATGGATTGTTACGCTTTGCTGGCCCTGCCAAAACAAAGAGCTCTCTGTCCTCTGAAACTCAAGGCTGATTAGCCTCCCAGGCATCATGTGTCAAGCTTTATATAGGCATCTTGTGGCACCATTGAGCCACGGTGGCACAGTGGTTAGAATCCAGTACTGCAGACTACTTCTGCTGCCTGCTGGCTGCCTGCAATTTGGCAGTTTGAATCTCACCAAGCCCAAGGTTGACTCAGCCTTCCACCCTTCTAAGTAAAATGACAACCCAGATTGTTGGGGGCAAGTGGCTGACTCTATAAACCATTTAGAGAGAGCTGTAAAAGCACTGTGAAGTGGTATATAACTAAAATATAAGTGCTACTGCTACTTGTAATGTATGTGTTGTTTGGGTAGGTTTAAATCACTAGTCAGCGACTAAATGACTGCATCGGCTCAAACATTGTTTTAACATTAGTACCTATAGATTTGTTTTTATTGTGGGGCAATTTGGAGACCACTCTGCTTTCCTTTGATAAACCCTACTATCCCTGACTCATTGCGAGTCAGTAGAGCCCTAGAGATACCTGGCCAAAATGATACAAATTTACCATCCTTTTTTTTTTTTCTACCATCCCTGAAACCTGTAGCCAAATTTTCAAATTGAACCTCAAATCCTGCACTGTTTTGGATCAAATCAGGTTGCCCTCAAATCTTAGACTGCAAATTCAGCTTGAATAATGATTAAATGACAAACTGAAATCAAGACACAACCATTTTATCTAATACCTACCTGGAAGAAAGGAGCTAGTATGAATATTCATTTTTTTTCTTTTTGTGACCCTGTAATCTCTTTATTCATGGTAGAGTCGGGGTAACTGAATGAAGCTGAATGGAGTTTGCTGGCTAGATACCCTTCTTGACACCTACACAGAGTTTACAGCAGATATTTTCTTTTTGTATCCTGATAGAAAAACATTTGCTGCTGTCTAGGATTGAACTCTCAACCTTCTGAATGGAAGGCCACCATCACCTCTAGGCCACCACCATGGCCCAGAATGAATATTCATTAACATTTCTAAAACTTAGAAAATGAAAAAAAATGCCATCAGTTGTCTAACAGCAATATTCATAATTGAATTGTTCCAAAGTGCAGGAAGTAAAAATACAAAAAAGTGTCATCTATGAAAAAAAGAAGATATTTTACTTAGTCACGTTTTGAGGGAGATAAAGAGCCCCTAAAAACGTTGAAAGTCTTCTCACCACCAAATCTAATACATTTTCTGTTGTATCTTGTTGAATGTATAGTCTTTATTCATTAGCAAGAACAGCCGAAGTCTAACTATTTAATATTGCTGGTGGAATAATTCTACTGAGGGAGTCAATCAAATGATTCTTAAAGAGAAGTGTTCATGAAAACTATTGAGGAATGCACAATCTGTGCCTAACTATATGAAACATATGGCAATTACAGCTGGCATTTTTCAAGGGAATGGAAGCGTATTTCCAACACTCCCTGCAATTTGTCTGAAATGGTGTAAGCAGGGGGTTGGACTAGAAGATCTCCAAGGTCCCTTCCAACTCTGTTATTCTAAATTTATTCACAACTAGCTTAGTGCTCAGAATTACATTTTAGCAGTCCACTTGCTTGAACAAATATAGCTAACATAAGCCAATAGTAGAGCAGGAGAGAGTATATATGGGATTGCAGCTGCAAAGAAAATTAGTTTTATTTTTAAAAAAAAAATCTGAAAGAAATATTTAGTAAAAAGCAATCTCTTTGTTTACAAATGCATAAACTGCAATCATGTCAATGTGTGGCACTTTTAACTTCATCTTAAATCAGGTTTATAATAGAATGATGGTAGGCCGTGTTTAGCAAAAGCATGCAAATGCAAGTAGATAAATAGGTACCACTTTGGTAGGAAGGTAACAGCATTCCATGTACCTTTGGCATATAGCCATGCTGGCCCCATGACCATGGAAAATATCTTTGGACAACACTGGCTCCCTTGGCCAAGAAATGGAGATGAGCACCGTGCCCTAGAATCTGATATGACTGGAGAGAGAAACCATTACCTTTTTTATAACATAGATAGAAAACACACACACATACACACACACACACACACACACACACACAAACTTTCTCTCTCTCACACACAAGTATACAGTATAAATAGAATTATAGTACCAGCTAATAGGCTTCACCGAATGCCGAATACTGGATTACCATGAATATAATTATGTTGTTATTTTCATATATCTTTGTCAAGAATGATGCTTATCTCTACATGCCTTGCATCTTAAGAAAATGAATGAATTTTTTCCTGGTTTTTTTTCCCTGCTGTCACTTAAAATACACACTTTTCCATTTCACATGATTACAACCTTTAGGAAAAAAAATATAATGACATTTAATTTTAGTTGAAAGGAACTGGAATTGTATATTAAACTCTTTTTATAAGTATATCATTGTAGTTTAGAATGCAAAAGTTGTTTTTTCTTTACACAGTTGTTATTAAAATGGCAGAACACTAGTAAGTTAGCATTATAGGTCTAGGAATGAAGGATTGAATTAGTCACCATTCTTATTATTCTCTAGGCTACAGCAGGAATCCAACCAGAATTTTATTCTGCAATATAATTGCCAGTGTGTACTTTTGTGATGAGATTTACACTCCACAGGGAAACTGTAGTCAGATTCACAATTACTGGATATTAAAACTTTTGGTGAAACTGCCCAGCATGAGAAGGGAAGAGAAATTTGCTTCACATGTATGATTAATATAAATGTTCTTCATGCAAATAATTTTAGCAAAAAAAAAAGATTGTTATGAAACTATAATGACAAAGATGTTAGCAAAATGTGTCAGGAGGTGTCAGGAGATTCAGGTGTTTCCAGATTGAAACAATACCTAGGAAGAAATGTTGTGTCCTTGAAGAGAAACACTAGCAAGCTGAACATTGTTAAAAGCCATTGACAGGGGAAAATATAGAAAGAAGTGAGAAATATGTCCATAACAGAGATGGTATTCAGCAGGTTCTGACCAGTTCTGGAGAACTGGTAGCAGAAATTTTGAGAAGTTCAGAGAACTGGCAAATGCCACTTCTGACTGGATCCACCCCCATCTATTCTCTGCCTCCCGAGTCCTAGCTGATTGGCTGGGTCTTCATTTGTTGCCCTGCGCAGGAGAACGGAGCTGGAAAGTAGGTTAGTGGAGTGGGGAGGGTAAGGGGATTTTGCAGTAACCTTCCCCTGGAGTGGGGTGGGAATGGAAATTTTACAGGATCCTTCCTCTGACACACCACCAAGCCACATCACAGCTAGCAAGCCACACCCAAAGAACCAGTAGTAATTTTTTTTTGAATCCTACCACTGAGACACATGACTGTTATATACCAATGTATAGTAGTCCTTGATTTATTATAATCATTCTTTTAATTTGAAGTTACAACAGCACTGGAAAGAGTGACCGTTTTTCACACTTGCAACCCTGGTAGCATTCCTACGGTCACATGATTGAAATTCAAATGCTTGGAAACTGGCATGTATTTATGCCGGTTGCAGTGCCCTGGGGTCATATGATCGCTTTTTGTGACCTTCCAACAAGCAAAGTCAATGTGGAGAGAGATCCACTTAACAACCGTGTTCCGAACTCCAGTGATTCACTTAACAACTGTGGCAAGAAAGTTTGCTTAACAAATGTCTCACTTAGCAACAGAAATTTTGGACTCAATTGTGGCCGTAAGTCGAGAACTACCTGCATTTCCACCTCAGGCCAGTGGTGGGATTCAAATTATTTTACTACTGGTTCTATGGGTGTGGCTTGGTGGGCATGGCATGGCTTGGTGGGCGTTGCTTGGTGGGCATGGCAGGGGAAGGATACTGCAAAATCCCCATTCCCTCCCCACCCCATTAACCTGCTTTCCAGCTCCATTCTCCTGTGCAGGGCAACAAATGATGACCCAGCCGATCATCTGGGACTCAGGAGGCAGAGAATAGATGGGGGCGGGGCCAGTCAGAGGATGGTATACCAAACTACTCAAAAGTTCCTCTACCGGTTCTCTAGAACTGGTCAGAATCTGCTGAATACAACCTCTGCCTCAAGCTTAGACTTACAGAAGATAAAAACAGTTTCGATAGAGATAATGTACTCCGGACAAGCAGCCTATCTAGTATGGTGGGATGAAATTATTTTCACTTTGCTATTTTCAAAACACAGCATGCTGGTAACTTACCTGCCATTAAGACCTTTTGTTATTCTGTAACTGGAGAGAGGACACAGGGAATACAGTTGGTGTTTATCCTTTGTTCAAGCAATTGTCCGTTGCAGATTAGTCAGAGAAGTGAACAAGTACAAGTCACTGACCTTTACAAAATGCCGAAACTTACAGTATAGCAGCAGGAATGATTTTTTTTTAAAAAAAAGTGAAAGTATGCATCTCATACAGACTGTAGTTGATTGTTATCAAGTTATAGAACAAGATTGCTATCAAATTATAGAACAAGTTATATATGCCACTAAAAAATATAAATAAAACAAAAACAACAAAACACCCTATGCAGCAATCCCATAATAGATGCAGCTTGGGGGCTGATTTGATAGAATCTTCCTGGGAAAGATTTTCGTGCCATCATCAATACTTGCTAGAATAATAAACACCTCTGGCCAATGTACATTTTTTCCTCCTTGTTCAAGCTTGTCCATTTCAAGACAGAAAAGGAATGTGGGGGTGACCAATATATTTATGAAAAAGAAGGAAGTGTTTCACATGGAAATTTTTAGGAAGTGTTAAGGTTAAAAGAAAAAAAAAAGAGCTGACTGATGATACCTTTGTCTTTGAAACCATCCTTTCCAGCATTTCTTTCAAGGTTGTTAGTCTTTACCATCATATCATTTGTATACCGTTGCTGTGACATCTGAGACCTTCTAGAAACTACAAACCTTGCCTTGGAGGACTATTTAAATGCATAGTTGCTTTGCTTGATTTGAAAAATGTCTCCCGCATTGACCTGCCTTAAAATACTGCCAGGGAATTTGATTGGAATGGTTCCCTGATCGTCTGAGATTCCTCTGCTCTACTAAAGCAGCTAAAAGAGGACCATGTTAGAATGATGTCATTACCTACAGCGTAAATGTAGTTGTGGGACCAAAAAATGGCTTGAAATCACATGCCTTGTTAACCTCAAGTAAATTAAAATCTGCAAAGAAGTTAAAAATACAGACCTGGACTAAGTTTGAATGCCCAGTGTCACTATATATGGGTTTAATCAAAGCAAATGCCCCGGAGAAATCTCATCGGACTTGATTCACGTATCTATAACCTCAAGCCAGATGCTATCATAAAAGTTAGTATCTCTCAGGTTAAGAAACGGGATATTTTAACTAACCCCACTGCATGTCCAGACCACCTGATGATTGTGATAATAATTTCTGCCAATCAAATCAATTAACAGAATACTTTGACGTGGGTTAGCAAGGGGGAAAAGAGATGTGACTGATCAAATATGTTTCTAAAGAAACCAAACACTTATTTCTATATAATATAGAAAACTGAAGAACTTGTAAATAGTAAAGGTGAGACAGAATGAAACTCAAAATTACAGTGATAATTCTATAATTATCAGAGCCTATTCATAAAGATTGGTGCTAATAATATCAATGATAAGGTCAAGAAGAAAGCTTTAAAATAAATGAGCCTTAGGATAATTAAACAAAAAGTCTTTATCTTATCCTGTGGGGGAAGAGCAACCAGGAGGGCTAAAGACACAGGAGAAGAGCACAGTAGTGATGAGCAATGGAATGTATGGCCGGAGGTAGGAGGCAGGCCACATAGAATATGAGAATGATGTCTTGTATGTATCCATGCAAAGTTGGCTGAGGAATTCTGGGAATTGAAGTCCACAAATCTTAAAGTTGCCAAGGTTGGAGACCCCTGGTCTAGAGCAGGCTATCACAGATGAAAACCCAGCACAGGCCCCCCAACATGAGTGATGTTGAGTTGGCGATGCCCAACCTGGCCATGCCCACCCATCCACATGAGGTCAAACCAGGGGTAGGATTCAAATTTTTTAACAACTGGTTCTGTGAGCATGGCTAAGTTGGTGAGCATGGCTTAGTGGTCATGTTATTGGCTGGGCATTACCAACTCAACCTCACTCACATCAAGGCATGCATCTCCTCGCCTGGCCTCTCATGACTATGGGGATGCTGCAACAGTTGTAAGTGTGAAAAATGGTCATAAGTCACTTTTTTCAGTGCCATTGTAACTTTGAATGGTCATTCCACACAAGCAAAGTACCAGCAAAGGAGGGGAAAAAAACTCCAGAGAAGTTTCAGAGACAGGAAGTCTAGTCCTGCCAAGAACGTAATAAGGGTTAATGGAGTGGCAGTTTCTGTAAGCAACACCAGAATGTTTCCATCCTGCCTTCCTTACAGGATTAGGCCAGTAATTTCTTCTAACAACCGGTTCTCCGAACTGCTTAGAATGTTAACAACCGGTTCTAGCGAATAGGTGCGAACTAGTAGAATCCTACCCCTGGGTCAAACACAACCCTGATGTGGCCCTCAATGAAATCCAGTTTGACACCCCTTCTCTAGACCAGAATGATTTGTGAACAAACTCATTTTCATGTTTATTGTGAACAAAGTTTTCCTCTAGAGTTTTCCACAACCAATACTAGGTTTTGCTAAAGTATGAGGAATTCAGTGATTTAATCCCATTTTGCTGCATGTACTTGAACTTCAGCTCAAAGGTATGAAGTGGCTTGCAAGCCCTTGCTAAAAGCAATCAGATTGACTATTTATAGCTGTGCTCTGGCAAAACCTTAGAGGCAAATGCATAGCTCCCTGGTTTTTCTGTCAGCTTTTAAAAAGCAAAGAAAGAAGAAAGCATTATAAAATTTGTCACATCTTTCATAATGGATATATTTTTATAAATTAAGCATTAAAAACACAGTTCATTGCCTCTTTCACAGCAAACTAAATTATCTTTCTAAATGGTTCCATCTATTATGTATTCTCAAACATGCAGTAATAAGCACTAAAATATGTTTTTAGAGGACTTGCTATATTTTGCCCTTTATACATTGTAATTGGAATGAATACAAATGACTCATATAAAAAAGAAAATTTAGAAACAGTAAATAAATAATTTTGCTGATATATCTTTTGTGTCAAGTGTCAATGTAGAATAAATCCAGTTTAGAATTTTTTTTATCTTCTCAGGCATGTGGAGAATTGATGTGAAAAGCTTTTTGAACTACAGTATGATGTTCAAATTTATGTACTTTCCCTATCATTTTCCCAGCTTATTGTTTGGTAAGCTCTAACTTTGGCTTTTCTTATCTCTCAAAAACATTAAAAGTATCATAGTTATCCTGGTGTATTTCTTTATGTAAACAATATTTACAGTTATAAACAACTACAATTTACATGTTTTAATCTGTCGTTAGTCTTAAATTAGTCCCCCCCCCTTTATTCTCAGATCCAGTTTGCAAAATATGAGATGCATCCTGCAGTTTTGCAAAATATTTCAATATTGCTATGTTTTTCAAATAAATATTTACCGATGTATATTTGCATAGAAGTATCAGGTGGCAAAAAAAGAATAATGAAAGAATGTGCAATGCATATTGTATCAACTCTTCTTAGTGTTCACTCCTATCATTACTTGTAAACATCTGGCATCATATTAAACACCAGTAAAAGGAGCTTCAGGTTTTATGGAATTTTTTGACTTTACTATTTCTATACTTTTATTCCTGAGAATCACATGCAGATAGTCCTTAACCTACAACCAGGTTTGTTTAGTGACTGTTCAAAGTTACAGTATAAGGGCACTGAAAAAAGTTATTTATAACCATTTTTCACACTTATAATCATTGTAGCATCTCCATGGTTAAGTGATCAAAAATTGGATGCTTGATAACTGGTATGTATTTCGGGGTCAAGCAATCCACTTTTGTGACCTTCTGACAAGTAAAATTAACGGAGAATCCACATTTACTTAAAACCATATTATTAACTTAATAGTGGTTAAATGATTTGCTTAACAACTGTGGTTGTTAAAATGAAGCACTTGTTTCGCTTAGCAACATAAATTTTGGGCTCCATTGTGGTGTAGCTGGTTGAAGACAATCTGGAGAGAGAGTCTGAAATGGGAGGAGTGAGGGGAGCGAGAGAGGGAGGGAGAGAGAGGGAGGGAGGGAGAGAGAGGGAGGGAGGGAGAGAGAGAGAGAGAGTGTGTTCAATTTTTCTTATTTCACTTCTTTTTCCATCTGATTGACTATCATCGTTGTTCGCCTCCCAATACACTCAAAACTGTCATTATTGTTCTTAAAGTGTGGTGCTTGAAATGTAAAAATGGAAGTAAGAATGAATGACCTTAGGTTGTTTAATTATGGATTTCAGATTAAACAATAAAATAGAATTGGATCACTGAAAGAGACTATTGCTGAAAAAGCAAAAAAAAAAAAAAAATTTGGCACATCCAAATCAGAATGGGCTCTGAATAAGATCGTGGATATCTAACTCAGAAACATCTACCTAGAAAAGATGGAAGGAAAGTGGAAATAAGGAAAATAGAAAAATCATATATAGCTCTTTATGTAGAGCTTGACAGCCACTGGTTTATAAACTGAGAGCAAATCCCACTCCTTACTAGCACTGAAGATGTTACCTAATCTGGTAATGAAATGTCTGCAGGAAAATAACTAAGCTCAGAGGGCACCAATGGCACCACATTGCTCTCTTTGGAAAATAATTATCCAGGTCTTTGCTTCACTTGCACAAAATCGTAAAATTTTCTTATCAGTAGAAATAGAAATAGCAACAGCACTTAGAGTTATATACTGCTTCACAGTGCTTTACAGCCTGCTCTAAACAATTTACAGAGTCAGCATATTGTCCCCAACAATTTGGGTCCTCATTTTACCCACCTCAGAAGGATGGAAGGCTGAGTCAACCTTGAGCCTGGTGAGATTTGAATTGCTAAATTGCAGGCAGCCGGCAGTCAGCAGAAGTAGCCTGCAGTACTGCACTCTAAATACTGCGCCACTGTGGCTCATGAATCTCAATATATCTGCCATTTGGATAGCAAGTGCCTGTCAAACAATATGAGAAAATCATTTTTTCCCCTTTAAATCATTTAAATTCTAAACATTTTTTTAAGGTAAATCTCCCATGACTGAGATAATATTTTGTTCTCCCTGAAGATTCCTGAAATCTATAAAACAAAAACAGTTTTTAAAAGTTAGTTATATTTTTTTTAACAAACCGAGAAATCTGGCAGCTTTTCTTGAATAACTTTTCCATTTGCAGTGGAAAATCTTTTCATTATATATTAATGATACAAAAACATTTCAGTGCATGGTCTGATTACAAACAACTAATTTAATTTAATTTGGCAATTTATCTACTTTTATGTTATTTTATATGAGGGTTACTTTATATTACTCTAATTTATAACCAAGTATGCTTTGGTTTTGTACAATTGCAAATAGTTTTATAATTTAGTGAGTTAGTCAGAAGCATTTAACCTTTTAGCACTCTAGAATTTTATTACTGTATTTTCTTTTCTTTTTTCTTAATTTAAAAAGAAATGATTATGTATTTTTTTTAAAAAAAAATCTGCTTTGTAAACTGTATCACAAAAATGGAGTATGCTCATATTAATGTCTAGCCAAAAAGAATAATAACCATGTTCCATTCTGTTTAGCATACCATTTGTTATAATAGAGCTTTTTGTTAAATTCAACATACCATAAATATATTTTATTGACCTACACTAAAAGTATTGCAAAACTCCTAGATAAATAAATTATATGTATGAAGAATAGATACTAAATACTAATGCATAGAAAATAAATATAAATTATCTTCTAACATGGGACACTTATTTTGATTATTTAAATTATTTAGTGAGAACAGTAGTTGATTAAGAGGAACTGCAATACACTAAGAGGAACTGTAGTATGTTAACTACATTCTTACAAACTTACCAAATAAGTATCTTGCAGAAGTAGAAATATAGTGAAGAAATAGTTTAGGAAATCTAAAGAACTAATTGGCAGTCCAACTGCATTGGGTGCTCATGTTGGATTTATACAAAAAGTCATTCAGAAATGGATAGAATTTCTTGCTTCATGTTGGGTACAGATGGGAAATCCAATGGACAGCCCAGATAAATGGGAGAAAAAATTTATGAAGTCCAAGATTTTACTAAGAACCTTTGTCTTATACATTGATACAGCCTTTCTCAGAGCCGTAAGGATAGAAGAATCAACTATCCTCTCTTTTCTTTTTCAACCCCTGAGGTTACACAGAGAGA
Organism: Pseudonaja textilis; assembly: GCF_900518735.1. The sequence goes on along the minus strand of NW_020769335.1, from coordinate 1,609,212 downwards.
GTTTCTTAGTTCAGCATAAGAGGAAGGTTGAGAGAAAGAAACACCTAATATTCATTGGTGTGTGTCAGACCTGCCAGTACTTAAATTTCTAAATAGAAATTAACCTTGACTCCCTTTGTTTAGAAAGGTATAGTTTATTAGAAGACAAATGTATTGTGGTAATGCATAGCCAGAACTGAGAATTGCACACCAATATCTCTAAGTTCAAATTTTCCCTCCCTTCACTGCCTCCCATCGCTGCACCCCATGACCACGCAGGTTTAAGCAAGATGTTTTTAGAGCAGACACTTCAAATGTAGGTTGGTATGGCAGCTGCATTCTTCTCTCAACCAGGTGACCTTTTTTAAAAAAACAAATTTTATTGATTTTTAAAAACAAACATAAACAAACAAAACATAAAACATAAAAACATAAAACATCTTTTTTGAAAGCAGCTTGATCCCGGGTTATATCTCTTTGTACAGACACAAATTCAAATTCATGCTCATTTTATATACCATTCCATATCTTATTGCCATTGTACATTTTCTATATAGCTTCTCCCCTCTTTTAACTTTCTTAGTTTTATTTTATTTATTTCATCTCAGTTCAGATCATTATACTTACATTCTTTGTCTGTCCTGTTTTCAGCTGTCTATTATCTTTTCTCATTAAACAAAATTTCTCCTGTAATCACTAACTGGAGTATGACACCTTTATCTCTTTCCCCTAAATTTATAACACTTAGTATAATACATAACTTCCATTTGGATTCTGCTTAGTACAACCAGGTGACCTTGAAGCAGCATCTCAGGGAGATAAAGGAGTTACTTTCGCTTTCCCCAAGTATTCCCCCTCCCATCCACTCCCCAGAGTTCATAGTAGACCATCACCACATGGTAGTGAAGCACACAAGTAAGCGTAATGTGGCAGCTGGCAGCAGATGACCAAATGCCATGTAGGTATAAAATTGCACAATGCCAGGAAATTGGGAGATGAGTTAAAAAAATAATAATAAAAAAACAAATACATCATCTCATCATCTGTTTTCTTTATCTTCATAAATATTTAAATAAATTTATTTCATTGCCCATCGCTCACTCCTGTAGGGTCACCCAACACTTGAGACTACCATTTTAAATTCATTCTATATGCTTATTGCAGAGAGCCTATTTGATGTATTGGTTAAGGCACCAGGCTAAAAACCAGTTGAGTTTGGGTCACTGCCCTAGGCGAAAAGCTAACTGGTTGACCTTCTTGTGTTTTTTTAAAAAAAAATAAAACAAAAGCATTTTCCTATGGGAAGAATTCTTTACTTTCTAATTGCAACAGTGGTAGGATTCATTTTTTTTTTTTTACTACCGGTTCTGTGGGCGTGGCTTGGTGGGCATGGCAAGGGAAGGATACTGTAAAATCTTCAGTGAGAGGTGGTATTTGTTGGTTCTCCGAACTACTCAAAATTTCTGCTACCGGTTCTCCAGAACTGGTCAGAACCTGCTGAATACCACCTCTGAATTGCAACACAATATTTCAAATGTATCTGAACCCTAGTTCATTTGTAATTTTTTAAATGAATGTTTTAATCATCTTTTTAAAAACGTCCTTCAGCTTGTACTTAAAACTTCTTCCAACTTCACCACAGACCTTTACCTTACAGTTTCCTCACAAGGAGCAAATGTTGCACTACTGACCAATCTCAAGACCTCTATTTGTCCAGAAAGAAATTATTAAAGAGCCAGCCAACTTGTCAGGATTTTCTTCTATTGCTGTTGTCATCTCTGTATTTTTCACAGCCATCTTCACAATTTCTGCCCTATTATTTAGGTAATGCTTGTTAATCATTAAGACAGAAAAACAATTCTGCATATACCAACATCTTATATTCAAAATCAGTAAACAGATTTTTTGAACCTTGAAATTGGGAGTGTCCTATCAAATTCTGTACCTGTCAACAGTGGTGTCCCCCAAGGCAGTGTTCTAGGACCAACTCTTTTCATACTCTATATAAATGACCTCTGTGATCATATTAAGAGCAACTACATTCTCTTCGCTGATGATGTAAAGCTATTAAACACCACAGACAATACTGCTACCCTTCAAAAAGACCTTGACTATGTATCAGAATGCTCAGACAAATGGCAACTTCAAATCTCAACAAATAAATGCTGTCTTACATATTGGCAAAAAAAAATCAGAAAATAAAATACAAACTGAATAGTCAAGACCTTGTTGATGATCCAAGCTCTGTAAAGGACCTTGGAATACTCATCTCTAATGATCTAAGTGCTAGAGTCCACTGTAAGTACATAGCCAAAAAGGCATTAAGAGTTGTTAACCTAATCCTACATAGCTTTTTCTCTGGTAATATCACATTACTAACAAGTGCATACAAAACATTTGGTAGACCAATACCTGAATACAACTCATCAGTTTGGAACCCGCATTACCTATCTGATATTAACACAGTTGAGAAAGTCCAGAAATATTTCACAAGAAAAGTTCTCCACTCCTCTACTAATTGCAGAATACCTTATGTCACCAGACTTGAAATTCTAGACCTAGAAAACCTAGAACTACGTCACCTTCAGTCCGATCTAAGTATAGGATATAAAATCATACATTGCAATGTCCTACCTGTCAATGAATACTTCAGCTTCAACCATAACAACAAGAGCAAACAGATACAAACTCAAGGTTAATCGCACCAAACTTGATTGCAGGAAATACGACTTCAGCAACAGCGTGGTTAATGTCTGGAATACACTACCTGACTCTGTGGTTTCTTCCTCAAACCCCAAAAACTTTAACCTTGGACTTTGTATTATTGACCTCACCCCTTTCCTAAGAGGTCTGTTGGGGGGCGTGCATAAGTGTACCAACGTGCCTACCATCCCTGTCCTATTGTTTATTTTATTTTATTTTTCTTATATGTATCCATGTATTCATAACTATGTTTTTACTTATACTTATTATCTTGTAAGCAATTGAAATAAATAAACAAACAAACAAACAAACAAACAAACTTCAGAAGACTGCTTTGTTAGTCAGGAAAAATATACCAAGCCAAATTAAAAATCAGAAGAGATAAAGAATATTCTTTCAGGGTTTCACATTGCATTTTAATAACTTGTAAAATAATCCCATTAATAGCTACGCAAATAGAAGGATCAAGATAATGAATTATAATCCAAGAAATACATTCTATAGGGTAGTTTGATCTTATTGAAATGAAATTCCTCTTTAAGCTTTTATGCAATCTTATTTCTCCCTAACATTACCCTCCTGCCCTCAGGTTTTTGCCTGCTTTGATATAATTTATTTTCAGTGAGAGAAAATAAAATGTTCCCAAATAATAAATTATTACAGACTTGGCTTCAGACAAGTTTAGATCCTACAGACATGCAATTATATTGAAGGCTGGGTGTGAAACTTAATCCAACATACAAAATTGCCATACGATAAATCAACATTACAACTCTACCCATAATTTTCAGTTTTAGTCCTTGCAGTTAAGGCAGAGGTCTCCAAACTTGGCAATTTGACTTCAACTCCTAGAATTCCTCAGCCAGCTATGCCAGCTAAGCAGCTATGCTTGCTGAGGAATTCTGGAAGTTGAAGTCCACAAGTCTTAAAGTTGCCAGGTTTGGGGACCCCTGACTTTAGACATAAAGGTAGAAACTGGGAGAGCATGTCTTCTATCCTGCCTTTAGCATACAACTGTTTAGAATCTAAACAGAATCTAAACTTTAGATAACTTTGAGCCAGTCATTCCCAGTTTTAGAAAGAAGTTAATTCAAACTACTTCTGAAATCTTGTCTACAAAACTACTCAGGCAGTTGCTGGGAATCAAGACAGACTCAGGACCTAGTTTAAAAATCCATAGTTTTAGCAGTTTCTGTTAAAAATTCTACAGCGCTGATCAATTTCTTTTCTGGATATTTAATAGGTTTTCTATAAAGATACGCACATTTAAAGCAGTCCAACTCAGAATAATAATATGGTTATAATCATCACCGTTGCAATGATATTAGTAAAGATAATAAAATGCCTTCCTTAAATAAAAGACAGGGTTTAATTTTTTTGGACTTTTTTTCAGTTTATGTATACAAACATAATAAGAGCATGATGGAGCAGGCCAGGGGCCATTTTGTTCATCACCTAGAAGATGCAAGACTGAAGGAGTAGTGTTATCTGCCATCTCCTTCTAGTGATTCATAACAATTTTGTTATTTTCAAAGTGTCAAGGCATCAAGTCAACACATTTACTAAAATATCCATTATGGTATTTCCTTAAAAAATCCAGATATTTTTTCCTCCTTTATATGAGTATAATGCACATACAGGCAGTATATATGCAAAGTTAATGTGCATTACTTTATAGTAATATAAACTTTATTTAAACTTAGCTGCATCTAACCATTCAGTTTAAAAAGATCATTCTGAAACTCTTTCTAATCCTTTTTATTCTTAATAAACTGCTCGTTATTTTAACCCTGCTTTTCTTATTTTTATAAGCAGGCTATTATTAATAAAAAGACAATGTGACATTTAAAAAGAGTAAATTTTGCTAAATTTATTCTTTGATAAGAAACTTTCTCAAAATGGTTTTGAAAATCCAAGTCTATTTACTTTTTATTATTATTATTATTTATAGTCAATAGCCAGCAAACTGAAGTAGACTACAGCAGGGGTGGGATTCAAATATTTTTACTACCAGATCTCTGCCATGGCTTGGTGGACATGGCATGGCTTGGTGGGTGTGGCAGGGGAAGGTTATTGCAAAATCTCATTCCCTCTCCACCCCACTAACCTGCTTTCCAGCTCTGTTCTCCTGTGTAGAGCAACCAAAAAAAAAAAAAAACCCAGCTAATCAGCTGGGACTTGGGAGGCAGAGAATAGATGGGAGAGGGACCAGTCAGAGGTAGTATTTGCTGGTTCTCCAAACTAGTCAAAATTCTGCTATTGGTTCTCCAGTACTGGTTAGAACCTGCTGAATACTACCTCTGGATTACAGCCAAACTCTACAGTGGTGTCTGATCATTTAAAACAAAATATATATTTTTTTGTTTATATAATCTGTAAATAACTATTTTTAAAGAACACCCAGTGTATTTCATTTTTCATGTTTATATTTGGTTCCATGAACAGGAACACCCAGTGTATTTCATTTTTCATGTTTATTTTTTGGTTCCATGAACAGGAACATTCACTATGGTCTCCCATGTGCTTTAGGCAAACCACTGTTAGTAAATAGTTGCTTGAAATGTGATTGTACATTTATCATTTACATGTCCGTGTTTCCTAGGGCCAAGATGATCATCTATTATTCTGGCTGATTTGTAGAAAGATCAGAATAACTTGCCATTTATATTAAGAGATGATGGATGCTATTTTTATTTTTCCTGCCAAAAAGCATATATGTTGACTAGCTAGAGCCAAAAACTAGAGCCAAAAGGAATAGGAATCACAATGCAGATGTAGAACTTGGCTCCATAACAATCAATCTGGATGAGGAATGAACATTGTCAGGCTATACAAAGTATCTAACTCTTTTTTTTTTTTTACCAAGTCTGTTCTGATATATTCAAGGCAATTGCATGACATTTTTCATGGTTCAACAGTGAAGGTTAGAGTAAATTTTTAAAGTCTTAAAATAACTTGAAAAACATCCTTGCCACAATCCGGGCATAAAAGGAATTTTTCTCTACTCATACACAAGGTATAACCAATGACCCTTTGCATCATTGCATGTCAAAATATCCATCCTTCCTTCAGCTTATTAAATTTAGGTTCCCATTACTAAAACACTGACTTTAGTGATGGTATTCTACCGGTTCATCCTGGTTCTGCCGAGCAGGTAGCACTGATGAGCAGTGGAAACCAAACTGGTTCTATCTGCCACTCTGCTGTTGCACCCACCTTCCTGCCCAGGCTCCCATACTAACCTTTATGTCCTGCTTTTGAAGCACAGCTGCTTTGTGCGCCACAGCAATTGCCACGTGCAGGCTTGCAGGAGTGCAGGCTTGCAGGAGGTGAGTTGGAATGCTTCTGCATTTGCACAAAGGCAGGTCTGGTACCACACGCACATGTAAAGTGCGTGCATGTGCACAATGCATACCCACCAAGCCACACCCACCAAACCGGTGGTAATAATCTTTGAATCCCAGCACTGATTGACTTCCCTTCTTTAGATATTGTGGGATAATCAGGGTCTTTTTCAGCAGAAAAAATAGAATTCTAGGGCTGACAGAAGGAGAATATAAACACACACACACACACACACACACAATTTAGCAAAGTGTAGGTGTTTGTTTTTAAGTGCTATTTCCCAAGAAGAGGTGTAGGTATGGTGACACTGTTTGAACCCTTAGATTTCTCAACAATTCTCCAGTTGAGTTATCCTTGATCCAGTTTATCTCATTCTGTATCCATTGCAGGAAGCCAACTCATATTGCTTGGGGTCATCACCAATAGCAACTGGGGATATTGTCAGTGAATAAACTCATAGCAGCATATGGAAAAGCTAGCAATAGTTGTTCCTGCTTGAAGTAAATGTGGCAATGTTACTAACTGCAACATTACTCCAATGTAAGCTATTGGTTCAATTCCAATTTGATTTTAACAGCACTAAATGGCAGCCCTTTATTCTCGGCCAATCTTTTTCATCTGCAGAAAGAAATAAAAACAGTGCCTATGAACAAGTTAAAAAGACAAAGCATCTTATTTTGCTTCCCTGAAATATTTTTTTTGTAACCACTTACAGTAGTAACATTTTTGACTGGTGTTTTTGGATGGACAAACAAGAGATTCCTCAAGTCAGTGGAGTTCTATCTTTAAATCTTTATCTTCCTAAATATATATAGAATATATAGAATATAGAATATATATATATTAGGATCATAACTTTTAACTTTTTGTGCAATTAAGAATAGTTATCCTGAAATCATTGGTACCCCTGTTTCTCTTTATGGGTAAGGAAAGGAATAGATTAAAACTTTTGGTTGTAAAATTCCATTTTGTTTTGTGTGTATGTGTGTGTTGGAAGAATACTGAGTAAAGGACTATTGAAGAAGAAATTAATAATATAATTTTAAAACTATTTCAGCAACATAGAAGAAAATGCTTTGGCACTTAAGCATATCTCATACCTTTTTATTCTACAAGATCTAAAGCTTTATTGGTTTATTAATGTTTAAGTTTTATTTTTGTCCATTGATACCTGCTCACACAAAGAATAGAAACTTGCTGAAAAGCCACTGTAAACATCTTGAAATGCTTGCTTCTCTTTGGCTCTCATTTTCCCCAATTATGTCCAACACAGAAATCACCTCCCATACTTCCATTTTTACTTTTTAAGCACCACACTTTAAGAGCAAAATTGAAAATTTGGTGTGTATTGAGAGGAGAACAGTAATGATAATCAATCAGATGGAAAAAGAAGTGAAATAAGAAAAATATGAACTCTATCTGTCTGTCTGTCTGTCTATCTATCTATCTATCTATCTATCTATCTATCTATCTATCTAATCATCTTATCCATGTATCATTTATCAGCTATCTATCTAATTTATATGGCTACCCATCCTAAAAAGGTGACTCTAAGTGGTGTATGACTTCAATAAACATATAAAACAATCATTGCATATAATTAAAATTAAATTAAAGTCACTGAGTGCTGTTACCTTCCCAATGAAGTGGTACCTATTTATCTACTCACATTTGCATGCTTTCAAACTGTTATGTTGGCAGGAACTGAAGCAAGGAGGGGAGTTCATCCTGTGTGTGGCATTTGGGTATTGAACCTGGTCTGCCTGCTTTCCAGCTGATAAGACCAGCTTCTTAACCACTGAGCCACCTTGCTGCCCCAATGTAACAATATTGTGTTTCATTTTTTTAATCCTTTTCTCCAAACGTGGTATTCAGAAGGTTCTGACCAGATCTGGAGAACTGGTAGTTCAAATTTTGAGTAGTTCATAGAACTGGCAAATACCACCTCTGAGTGGAGGTTTTACAGTATCCTTCCCCTGCCACACCCACCAAGCCATGCCCACAGAACCAGTAGTAAAAAAAATTGAATCCCACCACTGCTTTTCTCTAAGATTTTGATACCTTGCAATGTCATTTATTTTTAACACACCACATTAAATTGTCCAAACAAGTACTCATGTATTTTAAAGAGAGGATCCCCAAACTGCATATTATTTCTTTACCTTTTGAAACAATTATCTGAATTCAACACACAATCCAAAGAATCGTATTCCATTTTTTCTTTTAGTTTAGATGTTCTATTTGTATATCTTATATTCTATGTCAATAGTTGGTTAATTCCACAAGGAAGATTCTTCTGTTATAGAAAAGCATTTCTAAGCCTTCCTCATTGTCATGCTGAAGAATTATTCAATATTCTCAAATTTTATGAAAATTGTTTTAGGATGAAATTTGCTGTCTTCTATTCTGCCTTCATTGCACCTATTTTCAAATCAGTGAAGTCATGTGACTTCATTCCAAAGGAATGAATGACAAAGTTAGTTAGATAAAAAAGACATAGTAATGAATGACAAATTCAGTTAGATAAAAAATACTACAGCCCTAACAAAAATACTTTGTATGCTGCTTTAATTGATTTAAGGGTACCTTTCAAGACGATGCCTTTAAGAGGGTAAGGAAGAAATTAGCCACCATATCCATTGAACTTCATCTTCTCTGATAGTTCTGCTACATTAAAATACTGAAATCATTAATTTACGAACCTTTCAGTATATATGCTTCTGAAAGCTACAGTCAACATGCTCAACTTCAAGTGCCGTTGTTCATTTAGAGCTTGGCTACACTTCTCTTGTGACTGACTGAGACTTTGTCATCTCAGTATGGATTGAAATAAATCCTTTGGGGTGAATTTCTGGTTCATGTCCCTCTAGCATGTATAAGTTTTTTTTTTCATTCCTAGGAAGCAAAATGATTTCACTTTAGCATACTGAGGCATCCAACACCAGGCAACATCATCTCTTATTCCAAACGTAACATTAAGCTCTGGTGCAGGGGTTAGAGTGCAGTACTGCAGGCTACTTCTGCTGACTGTTGGCTGCCTACAATTTGGCAGTTCAAACCTCACCAGGCTCAAGGTTGACTCAGCCTTCCAAGGTGGGTAAGATGAGGACTGAGATTGTTGGGGGCAATATGCTGACTATGTAAACCACTTAGAGAGGGCTGTAACGCACTGTAAAGCAGTATATAAGTCTAAGTGCTATTGCTATTAATCAAACTCAGAAGATTTAGATTTATAAAATGAACCGAAATAATCCATATCTATTATGTTGAAATGACAGATTCTCCTTGGTCAGTTCTCAGCTATTTTTATAACATTCTGAACATAGGCAACTTTTATTTTGCTTCACATTGGTGCAGGACCTATAATAATGACTACAGGCAAATCTAGTACTCTCCCATACCACAGTGATATGTACAGAGTCAGCAATCCATGCATTGTTACAGTGGCCACTGTGCCATGTTACCTTGTCCCATAAGCAGGTAGTTCTTGACTTATAGGTCATGACAGCTGTAAAACAGGTAACCCACATGACTGGCCCATTTTAAAGCCTTTTTTTTGTGGCAGTCATTAGGTGAACCAGTGGTTTACTGTGGGCTGATTTTGGCGAAAACTGGAAGAAAATGCCAGTTTTTGACAAAACAATTTGTAAAACACAGTCATGTACTCTTGGGATGCTGCAAAAGGCTGTAAGTGTGAGCTGGTTTCTATGCACCTGACTTGAGGTCACATGACTGGATAGGTGTGGCTGTTGTTGAAACTTTGGAACTGGGTCCTAACTTTGAACAGTTGATAAGAAACTGGTGGTGACTTCACCTCTACCTAAAGCTTAAGATCATTTACAAGCCCCCCCCCCCTTCCCGCCCAAGTTGGCCCTTAGAAGGAGGAGAGCTTTTTATGTGGTGAGCCCCATTTATGAAATTTCTTTCCTAGAGAAGATTGACTGCCATCCATATTAGCATAAGTTCAAGGCCCATTTAAGACCTCCTTATCTCACCACACTTTTAAATTGTCTTCTAATTGGCTTTTAATTCTTACATTTGTATATGCAATGCCACTGCCTAGTTTATTAGTATTATTGTTTTGACTTAATTCTTTAATCCTGTGTGTCTTTATTCAGACTGTGTTTTTAATGTGTTTCATTGGATACTGCACATAGAGCTTTGACTATTGAGTCATTTCAATAATTAAATAGCATAAATATGTAGTTACAGAAACAGAAAAAAGTTCAGTTACTTGTCCAAGGAAGCTTTTGAGTTAAATGTAGGCAGAAAAAAGCACCAAGGAAGCAAGGCAGCAGATGGAAAAGGATCTTCTAACTTGCTGTCTATTTCAGTTTTGAAGATTAAGACCTGAATATGTAAATAACTGAGAGTAAAGATGAACTATAACTTAATTAAGCATAATCAAATCATTTTGGCTTTATCCATCTTGGCAGCCAAAATAAACTGTGCCTTTTTATGATATGATGATTGTCTTTAATACTTTTGCTAAGCTTCTTTAATAAAGACATTGTTTCTGATGGCTTGTTTACTCTCTTGGAATCCTTCCCCTGCTTTTGTTTAACATATTTCCTTTTATTTCTCTTCATGTTATTCATATATTCAGCATTATCCACAGTGGAAGGAAAAAGTTGGACAGCTAGCCAATGACAGAAATTGAATAAAACAGGTGGTTTTATCAGCATTACTCCAATCACTGGAAAAATAACTTTAACCCCAATCTACTTTTATTTAAAAGTTGCAGAACTATATTTCTATCCACTGAACTATACAATCTCATTCTAGAATTAAAATAACAGGTGAGTTGTCTCCATATAGATCATGTGACACACAGGCAGAAAGACAGACAGATAGATATATTAGCAGCCAGAAGACAAGATGAAAACTTTTTTTAATTTCACAACATATGCACAGACCTAAGACATGAGGCCACCAACATCCCACCCCCACAAATGAGGCCAAAAACAACCCATTAAAAAAAAAGGTATACACAATCAGGAGCTACATAAATACTATGTGTAGAATAGACCAAAGCACACATTCTGGTAAACAGAAGTTCCCTGAGGATGGGCTCCAGCATGTGTCTGAAAACTCACAACACTAAACCTCTGGTCCTGGTGACTGACCCTGATTAGATCCTGCAGACTTAACCATAGTTTCAGTTGGGAAATTGTGACCATCCTATACCAAGCCAAGTCCAAAAACACTAGAGAGTTCCTGGAAGCTTGGCATTCTGTCAATAGGCACATAGACATTAAGAACATCCAGATACTATGCAAAGAGACAATGAACAAGAGAAAAGAGGAACAAAAAGACCAAAACATCTCACCAGCAACCAACCCAGATTAGCATAGATCAGGGGTGTTAAACTCACGTCATCATGGTGGTGTCACATGATGTATTGGGACTTTTTCCCCCCTTTATTAAACTGGGTTTTGGCATGAGAAGCACATGATGCTTCTGGCCCACAGGCCAGGAGTGTGACAGCACTGTCATAGATTAACACCAAGTTTAACATCAGATCAACAAAAAAGAAGTAAATAATACTCCCATAAGAAACTGACAAACATACTAACAGCAAACAGACCAATCAAAGACCCACCAAGTCCACTACCATCACACTGCCAGGGTAAGCCACTAGAACATAAACTGAGAGCTAACCCCATTCTCTACTACCAGTAACACTGATGATGTCAATTTGGGTAAAGAAATGTCTGTGGCAACTCATAAAACATTCCTATGTTTGTTTTAGTAGTTTCCATAAAAAAAAAAGGGGGGGGGTGAGGAAGGAAATCTGCAGCAGTTTGAAAGCAAAAGTACATTCCAACTGTTATCTTTAAAAGATTGTAATTAAAATACTAAAGCTTTTGCCCGTGAATATCTTTAATTGGAGAACACGAATGATGACACCCAGACCATGAACATGCTCAATTGGAGAACCTGGTTTATGAGACTCCTGGGGGGGAGGAGAAAAACAGGGTCACAAGTGATTGTAAATTATGTATGCCAGAGTTGGCTTCATATAGGGCAGTACCAATATGTTGCCTGTAATAAATCCTTTGAACTTTTTGAAGTTTGGCTTGAGAATCATGATTTAATTAGAATTCTCTTCTGTGTTTTGGTTGATTGCTAGATGGTAAAATCCCCAATAGTTGTTTGATTCTGTTTCCCTGAGACAATATTCAGACACTTAGATGCAGTGTGCACATCTGGCTAAATACTGTAGAAGCATTGGCACATGGCAGAGAAATGTATGAATTCAGGGAAAGGAAATGAACTGCTAGCAATCTCTCCCTCAGTATTTATTTCTATTTTATTTATGTATTTGTCAAGCAATTATAAGATAACAGGTATAAGTATAAATATAGTTATGAATACATAAAATGGATGCATATAAGAGAAATAAAAAGAAACAATAGGACAGGGATGGTAGGCACATTGGTGTGCCTATGCACTTGGTGGGGAGGGTAGATTTTTGCAAGTTCAAGGAATGAATATACCCATATATATAATAAGGACATGCAAAGGAAAATATAAGCATTCACATTGAGGAATTGGAGGCATAAAATCAAACACATGGTCAAATATTGGGAAAGTAAGGATAGAAACACAAAAATAGACATCTCTAAAGTAATTTGATTATATTTAACCTTTCCTTATAAAAGTTGGGAGAACAATTGGGTTGGTCATCTGGAAAGGTTCACAGTTTGTTTTGCTAAGCCATCTGTCATATGATCTTTCACCTTATCTTAATAGGCCTCATTTTTTTTTAATACAAAAAATCCACATATGATTCCTACACTCAAAAACGCTGGATTGAAGATGTCATTCCAAAGCTTCTGAAAGTTTTGATTAAAGAATCATTAATTTAACATTATTAAAATCTTAGTTTATGTGCTGTAGAAAAACAGTCTAAATCCATATTATTCTCATTCTTGTAACAACTATTCAAATATAAGGATCACATTTTGCCAGTAAGTAACCTTAAGCAGAGTTGCTTCCTGACAAGATGGGTAGTAAACAAATTTAATTAATAATAAATATAAATAAAATAACAGTTACAAAGCAAAATACAAATAGCCAAATGGTAAAAATATAGAGAATTACAAAAATACACACAAAATTATGTAAATTGGCTTCTTTTTTTGCAGTGAATGGTTGAATAGATTTCAGAGTTATGTAGACAGGTAAATTGGCTTATATAATGCTTTATGGTTCAGCTTATTGTCTCTATTGTGGTAGATTGATGTTGCTTATCAAAAATAAACGTCTCTCCTTATTTAAAAAGTCGCTCATTCTGCTTCATCTCAACGCTATCAGAGTCAGATTTAGAGTTAAGAGAAGAACTAAGGCATTATGCATAAGCCTTGGCATTCAGAAAAAGTAATGTGTACTATCCATAAACCAAAAATCCACACTATGAAACCTAATGGAAAATGATATATCAACATTCTGCAGGATCAGCTAATCCTGCAGAATGTTGGTAATTTGATAACATGCCTTTATTGTTGAAATGTCATTGCTTTTTTAAAGACCAATGGCAATGCCTGTTATATCTTGTTATTGCTCTTTTCTTTTTAACATGCCACTTTTGGGGTATAAATTTCCATTGGATATCATTCTGCATTTTTTACTGGTGCATTCACTAATTTATATCATTCATATACTAACCACATACACACTAATATGCAAATTTAATAAAATATTGTACCACACACACACACACACACACACACACACACACACACACACAAACTTATTTAAAGGAAAAATTAAAATGCAATTTTGTATTTCCTTCCAAAACTTATAGAGAGAGAATGAAAGAAAATTCTTTATTGGACGTGATTGGATGTATTGGACGTATTAGTGCACAAGGAATTTGTCTTGGTGCAAATGCTCTCAGTATACATAAAAGAAAAGATACATTCATCAAGAGTCAAGAATCATAAGGTACAACACTTAATGATAGTCATAGGATACAATAAGCAATCAAATCATAACACGAAAACAGTCAATAAAAATTGTTAGGATACAAGCAACAAGGTTACAGTCATATAGTCATAAGTAGGAGGAGATGGGTGAAAGAAAGGCTGGGAGGATTAATAGTAATAGTGCAGACTTAGTAAATAGTTTGACAGTGTTGAGGGAATTATTTGTTTAGCAGAGAGATGGCATTCAGGACAAAACTGTCCTTGTGTCTAGTTGTTCTGGTATATACAGTGCTCTATAGGGTCATTTTGAGGGTAAGAGTTGAAACAGTTTATGTCCAGGGGTCTGTAAATATTTCCACAGCCCTCTTTTTGACTCATGCAGTATACAGGGCCTCAGTGGAAAGCAGGTTGGTAGTAATTGTTTTTTTTTCTGCAGTCCTAATTACTCTCTGAAGTCTGTGTCTGTCTTGTTGGGTTGCTGAGCCAAACCAGACAGTTATAGAGGTGCAAATGACAGACTCAATAATTTTTCTATAGAACTGTATCAGCAGCTCCTTTGGCAGTTTGAGCTTTCTGGGTTGGCGCAGAAAGAACATTCTTTGTTGGGCTTTTTTGATGATGTTTTTGATGTTAGGTGTCTATTTTAGGTCTTGTGATATGATAGAACCTAAAAATTTGAAGGTCTCCACTGTTGATACTGTGTTGTCTAGTATAGTAAGAGGTGGTAGTATGGGAGAGTGTTTCCTAAAGTCTACCACTATTTCTACAGTTTTGAGTGAGTTCAGTTCCAGATTGTTCCATGAGGCAAGTGTAATCTCCCGTTTGTATGAGGATTCATCATTGTCTTGAATGAGACCAATCACTGTTGTATCAACTACAAACTTCAGTATTTTAACAGATGAATCATTTGAGATGCAGTCATTGGTACATAGGGAGAAGAGAAGTGGAGAAAGCACACAGCCTTGAGGGGGGGGGCTGTGCTAATTGTACAGGTATCAGATGTGATTCTGCCTAGCTTCACTTGCTGCTTCCTGTCTGTTAGGAAAGCATTAAAAAAGCATAAGTACATACACTAAAAATTAATGTTATATTCCATAATTATTATCATTATTATCTTTGAAGTCGATGCTATGACCTGTGGTTTTCATGTGTTGGATGAGTGAGGAAATGAGTTCCAACTTTTTACTGCATTTTTGTGTTCATCTAGGCGGGTACTTATTCTTCTATTGGTCTGTCCAATGTATGTGGCAGGGCATGATGCACAGGGGACTTCATATATGCCTTGGTTTTCCAGGTCAATTTTATCTTTGGGGTTTCTTAGGATGGCTGATATTTTTCTGTCTGTCTTGATGTGATGCCTGTGTAGGATCTTACTTATTTTGTCTGTAGTACCTCTTATGTAGGGGAGGACAGTTGTTCCATAGGTCTGTTACTTAATGTGGGCAGGACAGCTGTTCCATAGTCCAACACATGAAAGCCAAGGGTCATAGCATCAACTTCAATGGCACCAAAACCCTAGCCGCCATAGAAAACCCCAGCTACAGAATTATCAGAGAAGCCATATAGATTGAAAAAAGACCTGAAAGCATGAATAGAAGAGATGACTCCACCAGACTTTCAATTATCTGGAAGCCTGCACTCTCAAACAAAAAAATCTCCACATCACAAGCCAGGCAAACACCTGGGCACAAACAGACTCCCCCTGATACCACCAGCTCAAACACACCCCAACCAGGCACCCAGATGAAACCTAGCTCCCTAATAAATGATAGCTGTCCATTTACTCAGGGCCAAGCCACACTAAAAGCCTCCAGTACAGGAAACACAATGTTGCCAGCCAATCAAGACAAAAAAAAAAGCTACAAAACAGACAGAAGGTATTAGAAACACCAATCAAGCAGAACACAGCAAACTCCAAGACCAATAAACACAGACCAAGACTCCCAACCAATCAGGATGAAGAAAAAAAACCCATTCTAACACAGCATTAGGCTAGCACCAAATTTAAAACAGAAACAGCTGTGAAAATCTGACTCACAGATGAACACAGAAGCCTGATGATGGCAGATGAGATTCTGCCGAAACGTTGCTACAACTTTAAAAGCACAACTACAATGACATGGGAAAATACCCGAACAAACCTGAATACCATACATGTAAGTACCCGAGAAAACTTAAGAAATATATATACATATACATATACATATACATATACATATACATATACATATACATATACATATACACATATACATATACATATACATACATACATACATACATACATACATACATACATACATATATATAGATGACAAACAGGGGAAATGTTATAATGATGTAGAACAGGGCTGTGAAATTCCTGGCCTATGGACCAGATGCATCAGATAACAGAGTTGGAAGGGACCTTATAAGTCATCTATTCCAACCCCCCGTCCAAGCGGGAGACCCTACACCATTTCTGACAAGTGGCAGTCCAATCTCTTCTTGAAAGTCTCAAGTGTCGACTCTCCCACAACTTCCCAGGACAGCTGTTCCATTGGTTGATTGTTCTCACTGTCAGAAAATTTCTCCTTATTTCCAGATTAAATCTCTCCTTGTTCAATTTCTATCCATAATTTCTTGTCTGGTCTACAGGCACTTTAGAAAATAGCTTGACCCCTTCCTCTCTGTGGCAGCCCCTCAAATATTGGAACACTGTTATCATGTCTCCCTTGGTCTTTCTCTTCATTAGACTAGCCATGCCGAGTTCCTATAACTGTTCTTCATATGTTTTAGTCTCCAGTCCCCTAATCATCCTGGTTGCTCTTCTCCATACTTTTTCTATAGTCTCAACATCTTTTTTATAATGTGGTAACCAAAACTGGATGCAGTACTCTAGGTGTGACCTTTCTAAGGCTTTATAGAGAGGTATTAGTACCACCTTGATCTTGATTGCATCATGCACTGGCCACGCCCATGCCCGGTTTAGCAAAGGGGGAAAAAGTCCCAATGCATCACATGAGGCCACCATGATGATATGAGTCTGACACCCCTGATGTAGAGTTTTATGTACTTTTTTGAATAAAATTAACATGATGTAATTGCTGATGATGATTATCATGATAAAAGCAACAACATACTTTATTTTTTTCTTCATTTCGTATTTTTTTTTGTAATGGGGATGATAGGTAGGTTGTTTGGCTCAATCAATTCTTCCTCTAAATAAATAGTGGTAGTTTATCCCCGGCTTTCAGGTTTCTTTTAAACTCAATTTCCTTTTAATTTTCTTTTCTGAAGAACCATGTGGATGCTTTATTTATTTATTTTTAAGGGGGAAACTAACTCAGTAGGATTTGACCTAAAGACCCAGTAAATTCCTTGCAGTGCAGAAGGATTTAACTTGATCAGCAGTTGATGCATGGTAATTTGTTTAAAGATTATATTTAGATGAGCTAATTAATGCATCTTCATTTATTAAATTAATTTATTTCATAGTTAAAGTGCAGTAGTTTATAACATGATTTAATTGTTCAGGTCACACTATTAACTAAGGGCTAATCAGATTTAATGAGACTCTCTGGGGTTCCATTTACTTGTGTCTGATTAATTTTAACCAACAGGGCATTTTAAGAAGGGGAAACAGCCCAGCCCCAAACAATCGAGTCCTGGTTTTGCTCATTAACATGAATTGACTTTAGGTAAATAACTTTGCAGAGGTCTTTGCTGAATTAAACTTATTTTATTAATTAATAATTCTGCACATAATGTGCAAGCTACATAAGTCCCAAAAGTCCAGTATTTCAAGCCCATGTCCCTGTCTGGGATTGGGATAGGGACAAGGACCTGAGTTTCCCATGACTACAATCTATTGCCACTTTCTTAAGTTATCCTGAGTGCAAGACTTAAGAAGACTATCAACATAAATAGTTGATTTCTATTACAAAGACGTGAAGACATATCTAGTGAGGACATGATCATCATGGTGGGCTCCTAGGAGATCTTGTCCATAGTCAATGCAGACATTTTGACAATGCACAGGTTTTCTAACAAAATTGGTTGCCAATAACCACTGGGACTGCCATAGCTGGTTTATGATATAATCTTTCAATCTCAGTTGAGATTGAATAGATCTTGATAGTTGATGATCTTTTCCAATTATTTGTTTTCTGATCTATCCCTGGTATTGCCACATCAATTATCCACACTTCCCTTTTAAGCTACAGTTATGCTATATATGGTGTGTTATGGGTTAAGATTTTATCAGTTTCTATTCAGAAATCTCAGAATATTTTAACCTGCTCATTTCTAACTAGTTTTTTCTTAATTCAATGTATGCACCAATTGCTGGTACCTGAAAACTTTTGCAGATATTCCAGTGAATTATTTCGATGATTGTGTTATATTGTTGATTATAATCAGTTTGCGTGATCTTCTCACTCAACTATAGTTTATTATTTACAGTTTCTTCTGATTCTTTCTACATTTTGCACCTTGAATCAATCATTTGATTATTTTTTTTAAATTCTGGCCTTGATTGCATTTGTTCACACAGCTTACTCTTAACCATCCAAAATCAAGCCTCAAGTTCTTTTTTAATGTTCTAGTTGTAAGCTACGTTATTCTTATGTAACTAATATTACTGTGGATATTTTAACATATTGTGGGTATTATATGTTGCCATTTGAATGTAGCAGGAAATATGTGTAATAATAAAAAAATAGTCAAATGCAATCCAAACAAAATAATTTTAAAAAGAATAACATTTGATATGTACTGTATAAAAAAGAAGTTTGGATCTATGCACCTAAAATTCACCTTCCAAATTATAGAGTTGTCTAAATTTTTTTAAAAAGTGAATACAACTTCCTTAGGCTTTATCTGAAATAGTTAAAAGACTATTACTTATTTTTTGAATATATTTTTTATGCATCAGTAACATCATTTTAGAATAACCAGCAGATAACATACCAGGAATATAATTACAAGAAGGAAGCTAATGAATCTTAGAAGACTTTCTATTTATGAAACTCTGTTAATCCAGATATGCATTATAAATGTGTGTATTTCATAGATAAGAATTGTATGTAAATACAGTTCCCACAGTAAACATGACTTAAGATAATACACATAAATTCAGTTTAATGAAACTCACAAGAATTTGTAAGAGAAAATGATCTTCCATAGAATGAATTTAAAATAATCAGAGCGACTGGGTGGGATGTAAATCAGTGTAAGTAACAAGAATAAGAAAATTAATCTTCCTACAGAGAGATGTTTTAAATTGTTTTCCTGCTGTGTATACTAACCCAGGAATAAACCATTTTGTCACTTATAAAAAGTATAAAATATAAATACCACCCAGAATTGGGATCTCTTAGTTCTGCAACTACCAAAAGGATACTGCTGACTTTGTTGAGTTTGTTATGTTACCCAGTTTCAGAACATGGACTCTGTAAACATATGGTCCCTATGGGCCATCTCCATTGCTTCCTTGCCTCAAATAAAAGGAGTTATCATTAAATAATCAAGGACTAGAATAATGAAAGAATAAGATCTACATCATGGAATCATATGTAATCTTTAAAAGTGATACTGTATTAGAAAAAATATTGGGATTTAAAACTCAATTGTTCACTGATTGTTTAATTGGCTTTATTGTCATTGCACCGCGTACAATGAAATCAAACACCATCTTCAGTGCACATCATGACAATGAAAATAAACACAAACATACATCCTTCACACTCCACACATTGAACTGAAAATTTAAGTTGAAAACAGTGCAATATACAAAGTGATATGAATGAAATGTCTTGGAACATATCATTAAACTAAAAACTTTATCCACATTAAGTAAACATGAATAGATATGTTCAGCTGATTTCTTTTATGAATCAGGTATACATTGGGGGTGCGGGGTAATGAATTTATCTGTAGAATTTCTACAGAGCCTTGGTGGCACAGTGGTTTAAATTCAGTATTTCGGGCTAGCTGTCCCCATAGCCTGGAGATTGAAGGGCTCAAGGTTGACTCAGATTTCCATCCTTCCGAGGTTGGTAAAATGGGGACCCATATTGTTGGGGGCAAAAGTGGCGCAGTGGCCTAGAGCTGGAGCTCTCATCTCACAATCAGGAGGCTGTGAGTTCAATCCTATGTAGAGGCAGCTATTTCTCTCTCTGGGCACACTGAGAATATATCTGCTGAAAAAAAAAAACAACCTCTGCAATGACGACAGGAAAGGCATCTGGCCAGTAAACACTCAGCTCCATCCAGTTGCCCTGACTCCACCCCTACGCAAGGGATCATGGGGTCATTAAAAGAGGGTGATGATATTGTTGGGGCCAACATGCTGAGATAGCAAACTGCCCACAAGGTACTCTAAAGCACTATGGGTTGGTATATAAATTTAAGTGTTATTGCTACTGCTATTATTAATGATACTTTCTGAAATATCAAATGGTCACCTGGAATTTCCAGCCTTGGGACACTCCATTATCACCAAACACTTATATTTAGCGAATCTTGCTTTTGTCTTCAAACACCTTGTGAATAATATCATCACTATTTGTTTATTTAGTCCAAGGCCTATATGTAAATGAAAACAATATTACAACACCTAATATTCATTGTGTTCAAGTCATGAGGAAATTAAAAATAATTTATAGAAAATTGGCTTATTTTCTTCTGCAGATTCCACCCACACACCTTGGTTTATATGTATTTATACTGTGGTCTGCTAAATATTGTTCACATACACATGTATGTATGTGTGTATGTATTCTGAAACATGGGAGGGGATGGGTGAGAAAGAATGGTGAGAAGATTAACAATAATAGTAGTGCAGACTTTGTAAATAGTTGAACAGTATTGAGGGAATTATTTGTTTAGCAGAGTGATGGCTTTGGTGAAAAAACTGTTCTTGTGTCTAGTTGTTTTGGTGAGCAGTGCTCTATAGCATCATTTTGAGGGAAAGAGTTGAAACAATTTATGTCTGGGATGTGAGGGGTCTGTAAATATTTTCACAGCCCTCTTTGTGACTTGTGCAGTATACAGGTCCTCCAGGTCCACATTTGAGGAAAATTGTAGAAATAGCATTTTGTCTCATATACAGTGTTTTTATTTTAATTTAAGAGGTTTCTTCGTGAGTTTTATTTAAGAAATTCAAGAAAGAAAGAAAGAAAGAAAGAAAGAAAGAAAGAAAGAAAGAAAGAAAGAAAGAAAGAAAGAAAGAAAGAAAGAAAGAAAAAGAGAAAATCAACTCTTTTTAATTTTGGAACAAAATCAAGCAAAACTTAGATATTAGATTGAATATTTAAGACAGAAATAGATTTTCAGATTAAAAAACCCTGACCCTGAACTTTCAGATAAATAGTTCTACAGATTATTTGAGACTTTATTATTACTATTTGTTGAATAAAGGAGAGGGCTGAGTAGGCTATAAATCACTTTATCAAACGATTGTTTTGAACTTCTAACAGTTCTATCCAGTTTTAACAGTTCAGCTGACTGAGGTACTTCAGTACAATTTGTGTTTAACCAAGCTTGATGTATTAAGCTTGTGATGTAATTTTTTTCTGTAAAAACACCTTGCAATTAATTTTTAAACTGAGGTGTTTTCTATTTATAACAAACATGTATCTAAGGAGCATATTTTAATCCTGCAGCTTGCAACTGGTCATTAAACAGGAACAATTCTAACTATTAGTACTTACATTAATATTACTTTTGTGTAATTTTGTGGTATAATAATTCCCCATTCTAGCATGTCAGTCTGTTGTCTTATAAGCACAAGAATGTATGTATTCTCAGTGTTGAACATTATGAAGTATTTCATGAAGACTCATAGCCAATTTCTTTTTTTTTTTTTGAGTGAACCACTACCATAAGAAAAAACACTTATTGTAGTGGTTCACTGTGTAGGAATTGAAAGTCTGGATGCTGATCAGAGTGAGAATATGCCACATACGATAGATTAAAGGATTGTACCGAGTAGTAGAGCAATTTGCATTCAAAAAAAAAAATCACTGATTCAAATACATTTTTTAGATACTGCTGAAATGGTTCCTATTTGGAAATTGAAGAACTATTGTGTATCACACACACACACACACACACACACACACAGACATAGATTGGAAATTATTTATCTCTATTAATTTTTTAAAAAATATTTTTTCAAATTGCAAATAAAACAAAAATATGAAAACACCATCATATCAGAACATGTACAAAGTAATGAAATAAAAAATATAAACCAAAGAAAAGATTAAAAGATTTTTTAAAAAAAGACCAAAGAAAGGGGAAAAAAACCCACCTTCCATTTTAAACAAATCAGTCATTTCTTCCCTAATAAATTCCATACCATATAGTCAACACAAAACAATACTGCAAAATATCACAAACTTTCTGCTGATAATCTCTCTGTTAATAAGAGCTAAAAATATTTTATCCTAATTTATATATGTGGATTTATAGTACACCTTTCTACCTATAGGTAGTTTCTTTGATCAAAGAGACTACCAGTCTGCAATAAAATAACAACATTTAAAAACAAAACTGATAGGAAAAGATACTACACTTGATTATAGCCAAAAAGCCAAGTAAACAAACAAACAAACAAAAAGAACCTATTAATATTAACCAGCAGTTATTGGCTAAAAAGGACATTTTTGATGTTTTGGTAACAAAAAGTGTACGTAAGGGAAATGATGTATGTACTGTATTTTACTGCTATTTTTAGAAGAAGGAGGAATTGCTTTTCTACAACTTTAAAAATAGATAATACAAACATTACATAGGTAGTTCTTGACTTATGACCAGGGGTGGGATTCTACCAATTCGGGCCAGTTCACCCGAACCAGATGTTAATTCTACATCCAGTTTGGTGAATCAGTAGTTTTATAGATCTGGCCCCACCCATCCATCCCCTCCCAGGAGTCCCCATGAGGCCCATTTGGCTCCCAGGTAAGTGGGGACCTCGGAAGTCATCTAGTCCAACCCCTCTCCAAGCGCATTGTTAAAGTGAGTTTCTATCTTTTGACCCAGCAAGTCACATGGCCACTAAGCCACGCCCAGACAGTCACATGACCACAGCCACAAATTAGGCCACACTCCCAGTTATGACCATTATTGGGACCAAAATGTCCATGGTTAAACCAAGGAGTTGTTACATGAGTTGTGCCATGCTTGTTCTACATCACTACAGCACATGATCATTAAGCAAATCCAGCTTCCTCCATTGATTTTTCTGGTTGAAAGCCAAATGGTGATCATATGACCCCAGGATGGTGCAACCATACTAAATACAAGCTGGCTGCCAAGTGCCGAATAGAATAGAATAGAATAACAGAGTTGGAAGGGACCTTGAAGGTCTTCTAGTCCAATCCCCTGCTTAGGCAAGAAACCCTACAGCACTTCAGACAAATGGTTATCCAATCTCTTCTTAAAAACCTCCAGTGTTGGAGCATTTGCAACTTCTAGAGGCAAGTTGTTCCACTGATTAATTTTCTAACTGTCAGGAAATGTCTCCTTAGTTCTTTCCTTGATTAACTTCCACCCATTGCTTCATGTCCTGCCTTCTGGTGCTTTGGAGAATAGCTTGACCCCCCTTTTTTATGGCAGCCCTTCAAATATTGGAACACTGTTAACATGTCACCCCTAGTCCGTCTTTTAATTAAACTAGACATACCTAATTCCTGCAAGTATTCTTCGTATGTTTTAGTTTCCAGTCCCCTAATCATCTTGTTGCTCTTCTCTGAACTCTTTCTAGAGTCTGCACAGATTTTTTAAATCATGGCAACCAAAACTGGATCCAGTATTCCAAGTGTGGCCTTACCAAGGCATAATAAAGTGGTATTTTCACATGATCTTGATTCTATCCCTCTGTTTATGTGGCTTTTTTTGGCAGCTGCCGCACACTGCTGGCTCCAATTTAAATGGTTGTCCACTAGGACTCGAAGATCCCTCTCACAGTTACAACTGTTGAGCAAGGTACCACATATACTATATCTGTGCATTTTGTTTTTCTTGACTAAATGTAGAACCTTACTTTTTTCACCATTGAATTTTCATTTTGTTAGATAGTGCCCAAGTTCCTTCCATCAAGATCCTTCTATATCTTAACCCTAACTTCTGGAGTGTTGGCTATTCCTGCTAGCTTGGTGTCGTCTGCAAATTTGATGAGTTCCCCATCTATCCCTCTGTCCAAATAATTGATGAAGAGGTTGAAGAGTACTGGGCCTAAAACAGAGCCTTGTGGTACCCCACTGCATACTTCCCTCCATGTAGATGCAATTCCATTGAGGACTACACGTTGAGTGAGGTTGGTCAGCCAGTGATGAATCCATCTGGTGGTGAAGCTGTTTAACCCACATTTTTCTTTTTTATCAAGTAGTAGGTTATGGTCTACTTTATCAAATGCCTTACTGAAGTCCAAGTAAATTCTGGCTGCCACAGTCACATGATTTGATCATGTGACTGTGAAGATGTTGCAACTGGTCATAAGTTACTTTTTTTAAATGCCACTGTAATGTTGAACAATTACTAACTGAATGGTTTTAAGTTGATGACTATCCCAAGGGTGCTTTTTCAAGAGGCAAATGGGCTTTCTGGTTTTTCTTTGAAGATGTTTCACTTCTCATACAAGAAGCTTCTTCATCTCAGAAATGAAGAAGCTTCTTAGATGAAAAGCAAAATGTCTTTAAAGAAAAACCAGAAAGTCCAGTTGCCTCTGGAAAAAGTACCTTTAGGACAACTGTGACCTGGATGACAGGTTAATGCATTGAACATATCTATTACCTCTGTTACTCTATGCATGATGGATGCACAGAATCCAGCATCAACAATGAAACCAATGATTTACAGCCATCACTGATGTTGATGGATGTGAGGGCAATGTAAGCTCTGACATTTGTCACTCCCTTGATTGCCAGGATTGATTCAGCTGATTGGGATGGGTTGTTAACTTAATTTGGTACTGATTGGTCAAGAAATGTTTAGGAAGAAAAATAAATCAATAATTGATTTTTTTCTTACTGTGCTTTCATTATAGAGTCTTTCATTTTCCATCTGTCCTTATTGATGTGTCTGTCCTTATTAATTTACATGTACCTATATATCTCCCTCTCTTTCCTTTCTTTCTTTCTTTCTTCTCTCTGACTCTTTCTCACTTTCTATCTGCATCCTATAAATATGGATACAGTTTGGCATAGTTCTTGCATTACTTTTTAATAAACAGGGAGCTTTAACAAATTATTTTTTTCTTGTGTATCTACAAAAAAAGAGAGCACTGCTATTGCAAAGTTAATAGATGGAAATATATGGTAATTTAATGTTGATTTGATTTGGTTAAGATTCTGCCTACGCCCGTCAGTTGAAGCAATCATTTCATGTACAGCATTGCTTATTAGAAAAAAGCAGATGAAGGAATTGACTTATTATAGAAAATTAACCAGTCCAATTAAAATGATTCCTTGGAGCTCCAAGTCATCAGAGGTCATGTTCATAAATTTCAGTTAGACAGCAGGTGTTTATATCTTAAATTGTTTAAACAAATCACAGAAATATTTTCCATAAAGTACAAGATGGATGGTTTTGATTATACAATGTTTGCTGCAAAGACATACAGTGATAAGTATTCAGGAAAGTTCAGTGATTCAATTAACCATATAGATTCCATTAGCATATATGGCTTGTGCCCTGCACATTCTGCTGAATAGTCACCATGCAGAGTTTAATTAGAAAACCGCCAAGCTTGTAATAAAATGTCTGAAATAGACACTGGGCAGGCAACAGCTGAAAAAAGAGTGTTGAGATGGTTTAAAACAGTATCCTGTCTGTAGACTGAATATGGGATAGATATTTGTATTATTTTTCTAAAAAGAAAATGAATTAGAAAAGAACAGGAAGGAAGGATGGAGGAAG
>NW_020769335.1:1559845-1578224 GCF_900518735.1 Pseudonaja textilis | reverse complement strand
CAAGAATTACAGATAAGGTTACCTAGAAATATTTTACAACACAAGAGTCTTCAAATACCAACTAAGATACTGCAAAGTCCATGAGGATTGAGTTTCAAAATGACTTTGCTTCCTGCAAAGAATGTCCGATTCACAGCTGGCTTTTATTTTCTTAAACGTGGGGCCATTACCTTGCAGTCTTACTCCTGAGTCACCCATGCTTCTGCAGCTGCTCTTTCCTGCTGCAGCTGCTCTTTCCCGAGGAGCCTGTGCCAAGTGCACACTTGGTACAGGCTCCTCAGGAACCTCCTCATCGCTGTTGCCAGCCCCCACAATCTCTGAGGGCAGCCATCCACTCCCTAATGGTCCTGGCCCCTCATCTGAGTCCTCGCTCTCCTCAGCCATCTGCACCTGCTGTCGGCTAACCACCACAGTCTCCTAATCCATCCCAGATGATGTTACTTGTCTGATGGAACTTGTAGCATGCCTTGAGTTGAGAGACAGTGAGTGGCCAAAATCACCCAGATGGCTTTCTCCCTAAGGCAGAATTAAAACTTTTGAAAATCAGTTTAGAAAGAGAGATGAACTCAAAGCTAACCACAGACAGAACATCTACTCTAGAAGAAAAAGCTTGTGATAATTCTTCAAACAAGTACCATAGAAGGATGAAAGCACATATAATGGCTGATAGAAAAATATAGCTCCAACTTAAGCTGAAAATCATTAAAAGGTTTTATAAAGTTTCTTTTCATGTTTATATTGCAGCTCACCTTCCTTGTGAGGAACATGACAATTAACTTTCCTTGACATATCCGCCCTTTTGTTTCTTTTGTATATCAATTCTCAGGATCATTGTGCAATTTGATTGGTTAGTTTTTCATGCCAACATTTTTTTTTGTTAGTAAATTTGACTTAAAGGTCTAGGATGAATGATTGTATTATTCACTGCTTTATGAGTGCACTTGAGTGACACCAATGGCATTTTCATGTACAATTAGATTTCCAATATCCCCAAGTTTGTGGATTAAAATAAATAATGTCCCAATGCAGAAAATCGAGCCTCAAAGGAGAGAAGGTATGTCTTTTTCTTTTAAGCAACTTTTCATTAGCAGAACAAGAATTTTGTACTGTGTTGTTGAGGATTAGGAGTGCTGTTGTTGTTTAATGTATTTCTATCTGAAAGATCACTTTCTACACAGATTGGGATAGAATAAAGGTGTGGCATTTTTCCCCCTTATTCAGATTAATTGGGTCCATTTGGAATAGCATTCTGATAATCAAGCAAGTAGCTGATATGTAAAAAATAATGAAACATCTGCAAGAAAGCAGCCAAGGATTCTGCAGTTGAACCCTGAATTACATATATTGCTCTTTATTGATCTCCTTGCTTTGCTGGAAAATTTGAATAGTGGCTCTCCCCCTTCCCCCCTCCCAGAAAAGAAGGTCCTTTGCTTCAACCTGCTTATTAGGAGGATGATTATTTGAAAGAAAGAAACATTAAACAAGTATTAAAAACTTCTGTCTGAAGGTTTTTAGAAAAATAATGTCCCATGAGAAAGAAATGCTTATGTTGACATGATAAATATCTTTTCTTTTCTTTCTATGACCATGTAGTCCCTTCTTTCTGGTGACGGAGTGGACCTGTGCATTTACTTGACTGGATGACCTTCCTGATGCCTGTGCTGGGTTCACAGCATATATTTTAACTTTGTACATTGATAGAGAAGCCTCTGTTGTTCCCTAGGATTGAACTCTCAATCTTTCAAGGGGGAGGTGAGTGTCTTCACCTCTAGGCCACAGCACCACTTGACTGGATACATATAATTAAGGAGACTAAAAATGCACCCAAGAATTGATAAAATCACATTAGTCCACCTCCCAGAGGAGGGAAAAATAAAACAAATCTTGACAAAAAAATGAACCATATTCTATTATGAGATGAGGATTAAAACCAAGGATAAATCAGCAATATATGTAGACCTATGGGTAAGTATCTGGGAGATAAAACCATGGTTAATATCTTGACATCTTTAGTTGTCAGGATCCAACAATGGAAGTCCATTGCAGAGATGGACTAAACTTTTTCTGAGTCTTTTCCTTTTTTAAAAACAAGTTTTATTCAGTTTTCCACATTTTGACAACTCTTTTTAGTGAACAGCATGATTACAGGCTTCACATACAAATATGACCAAAGTTACATATTCAATTTTTGTATCCAGTTTCTTGTCTTATCAATGCTTTTATACATTTTCTATTTTATTGTATTATTCCAAATACTTATTATTTAATTCACTTATGTTAACTTCATAATCATTATACTTTAGTACTTTTAACTGTCACATTTGTATATTTCATCTTAAATTCTAGTTAAAAAAAAACACTTCTTCTATAAATTGGTTCCCCCCCTGAAATATTAATATAAGTGTGCCACCTCTAAGTTACATATTCATTAATTTTCATCCCTTTTAAATCCCATTAAACATTTAGCATTATTACCTAAAACAATAAACTTAAAAATCCCTTTAAAACTACATAGCATATATAAATCAGATTTTGCATGGTTTTTCCCCTTCTTAATTTTATTAATTTTTTTCAAGAGAAGGACATATTAATCTACTCATTCAAATAGTAAAACGATCCTAAACCCTAAGGTTAATTCCATTTCAGCTCTCCACCTATATCATTTCATTTATTTCAGTATATTTAATATACATATTCCATTAATTATTCTGGTTCATATTTAAATCAAAAATAAAGCCGGCATTCCAATCCTAAAAATATTTCAATATATTTAGTAAGCTTATTCCATTATTTATTACAATTATTTTATTTTATTTATTTATTTGTCAATTGTTTACAAGATAATAAGTATAAGTGTATACATAGTTATGAATACATGAAATGGGTACATATAAGAAAAATAAAAGAAAAATAAAAGAAAAATAGGACAGGGACGGTAGGCACGTTGGTGCGCTTATGCATAAAGAAGAGCATTAGATTCCATTATCAAAAAATAACAATTCTGTTTTCCATCTATATATCCCAATTTCATAACTATAAATTTATTTATATTACCCCCCCAATACCTTGCAGAATCTCCTTTCTATATATTGATCACCCATTATCTCTATGTCTAATTAAGTAATTTTTCCCCATTTTTTATAATTCCTATATTTCTTTGTTCCCAAATCCAGTTTCTTCTCCCTTCTTTCCCCTTGTCTTTTCTCCTTTATTCTTTCACTCCAGTTTTTATCCCGTCTCTATTTATAGCTTCCTTCTGCCCTTCAAATTTCTGCTGACTCTTTTTCCCTTTTTAAATTTTTCGTATATTCCCCTTTTTATTGAATTTCTCAAATCTCCTATATTTATTTCCAACTCTTTTCCTCTTTCTTTCCAGAGTTCTTTTTTCTTGATGATCACTAAAGATGGCCCCTTTTATAATTTGCTCCGCCTCCTCTTCTACCTTTTGTCTTTGTTGTTCATATTTTGCAATTGTATTTTTAATGAATTTTGAAGCAAAACCCAGTGATTCACCTCATTCTTGTAACATTTCTTTCATTTTTCTAAGTTCCATTTTTAATGCTAGAAGAAATATCGCCATTTTACAACTTTCTAATTAGCAATTTAATCCAAATAGTATCTTTAAAGTTTATTTCCAATAGTCAACTTTTATTTTCTTCCTCTCAAGTTTTAAACCTCTGCTAATCCAATGCCAAGTCCATATCAGAATCAAGAATTAATCCAAGGGCAGAATGTTCCTGTTTCTTTCTTTGTTACAATGTTTCAACTTTTCAAAGTTCTTGCTTTATTGTATCAATTTTCCATACAGTTTTAAGAAACAGTCTTTTAAAAGAAAAACAAGCTTAACTTAGATGGCACTCTTTGTTATGCTAAATCTTCACCTCCTCTTTTCTTTTTTCTTCTCTATTATTCAGAGCTTTTTAAACCATATTTCCCCACAAAAAAAGATCAAATCCAATTGATATTAAATTTCCTCTTTAACAATCTATAGTTCAGCTTGATTAGTGCCTATATAGAATCAAAATATACTTATCCAAATTGATTATATGATTCTTCTTCAGCTTCTATCTTCACGGTTTAAAGCCCTGTCACTGTCAAAAGAAATTCACACCTTTTTTTTCTCTTCGCAGCTTTAAATCCTTTCTTAAAAATCCTCTGAAATGTTAATCCTGGGGGTATCTTCCATCTGATTATATCATCCCATTCCTCCTGCTCTTCACTTTTCTCTCTCTCTCCTGCACAATATTATTCTAGTCTAATCTTCTCCTTCAGGGTGGCCATTTTAGACCACCGCTTCAGGCATCTTCAGGAAGGAGTAATTGCCAAGCCGGGGAGGGGATTTGTGACTCCCCTCTACCCAGATGATGGTCTCTCCTTCCTCCACCACCCCTATGAGGTGGCTTCTGCCCCAAATCCAAAGGATTAGGGCTCTCTGACACTGAAGCATGGACCAAAGCCACGCACAATCACAGTCAGTAATCCATCTTCAGGGAAGCTCAAAACCAGAAGCCCTTAGTCTTTCTTGACAGCAGCAGATCCCAGTTGAGTTTTAGCCAAATTTAAATCCTTTAAATTCCACACCAAGTGTAAAAGATCCACATATTGTTTCTAATGCTTCTTTATATATTATATTGATTTTAGCTTTCCCAGTCAATATTCACAGATCTAATCTTAGTGTTAAAGCTATAGGAATTAAAGCTTCTACCCATAATGGTTATAGTCTATTTCATGTATCTGTGCCGTCTTCCTGCACAGAGATGGAAGAGAAGGAAAGGTCAAGTGACAATGTGAGAGATGCAAAATGGCTTAGAGAACCAGATATTCCAGCTAATTCACCTTCCTTTCTCTCCCACATACAGACTTCATCAAACAGTTTGGATTATTGAATTTCACTGAGAAGGAACAGCATATATCAAACCTAGGAGCAGAATAAAATTGGAAAGTAGAAGAAGGAAATGTGATTGGATTAAATAAACCAAATTAAATAACGAACCATGGTGAGGCAACTTCTTCAGGTTTTCTAAGGGCAGATTTCACATATGATTTTCAATGTATATGCAGAGAGAGAATGGGTCACACCTAAATATTAAAATATTAAATGTTAAAATATAATCCTATTTTATTGTCTCATAAACAGAGAGAGAGGGAGGAAGGGAGGAAGGGAGAGAGAGAGAAAGTCAGAGAGAGAGAGAGAGAGAGAGAGAGAGACAGACAGACAGACAGACAGACAGAAAGACAGACAGACAGACACTACATCTGAGTAACCAGGACTCAATTCAAGTTCACCTAGCTCATGTTCTCCAGTTTTCTAACCTGGTGTTTAACCAGTACACCAACCTGCTCTTTATAATATGCATACTAGCATGACTATAATATAATAATTTAAATTCATGTAAATACTGAAAATGTAGCAAAGTAGATAGGTAAAGGATCATACAGAGAATGGTGAGAAATACTGTGGCTTCCCTTAATCATAAAAATATTTGCAAGCAAGTACTGGTGGAATCAGAAAACAGTCAAAGTGGTAGAAAATAAAGATGCTAAAATGCTAACAGCCAAGCACCTGTCACACAAGACACCAAACTTAACAATTGCCTATAAAAAGGTCAAAAATAGTCTAGAGAGTGGACATGGCAGTGCCTGGAGGCAGCAGAATAAAATGGGAAGTGGATAAAAATAACAAAATATAAAAATCTGCAAATAGAAGTAGGAAGATGGTAGCAAAATACAATAATAATAGAATCAATAGTAATAGCTGCCTTGGGTGCAACACCAAAACATCTGGAGCACCATTTGAATGCCATTGGCATTGACAAATTCACCATCTGTCAATTGGCAAAAGGCAGTTTTACTTGGAAAAGCTTTCATCCTGTGACATGATCAACCAGCACCATCTGCCTAATCCAGATAATTGGGAAAGACTCCATAGGTGAATAAAAATGCCTAAACATCTAGTCTAAACATCTGGCTGACTATGCAATCAAACAACAACAACAACAATAATAATAAAACTAATAATAATAATAATAATAATAATAATAATAATAATAATAATATAAAAATAGCTCAATTGTTTGAAACTTTCCTTTTTTCAGGATAGTTTTCTGTTTCTGATTTTTGAATCTGTAACCAATTTCTTGGGTTTAGGTCCATACAAGTACATCAGTTATAAAAAGGTGGGAGGAACAACATTTCTTATAACTTTACTTTTCATTTGGGCAGGGTGAATACAGCTTTCATTACCTAGTATTCTGTCAAATGTGAATGTGTCACTCACCTCAGAATATCATTTTGCTATTGCTGGGCCAACATGTCATATTGCTGCTATGGGTTAGACATTTTTGACATACTGAAGATTGATGTGCTTGAGTGCATGATTTTCTTGAATTGCTACAACCTATTAGTATGGCAATGTTATTTCACCTTGATTTTCGCCTTTCATATTTCTTTGCAAAAAACCTACTTAGTTTTGGGATGTGCAGTGTGCCTTGGCACAGGAGACATTTTTCAGTTTTACTTGACCATTGAGACCAGAGATTTTAGAATTGCTTTAAAGAGCATAAGCAAAACAAATGTAGCAGTATGATCAGCTCTAATCTCAAATAAATTTCACAATTTAAATGCCTGACTTCCTCCTCCTCCCATAATACATTATATTATTAGCATAGAATGTCAGCTGCTGCCTCACCCTTGCTTGTGCTTCGTAACCATGTAGTGACGGTCTTCCATGGATTCTGGGGAGGGCGGATGAGAGGAATGTATTTGGGGAGAAATGAAAGTCATGGGAAAGTGAAAGTCATTTCTATA
Source organism: Pseudonaja textilis (assembly GCF_900518735.1). Next base: position 1,571,417 of record NW_020769335.1, on the reverse strand, counting down.
CCTTCCCAAGATGCTGCTTCAAGGTTGCCCAACTGAGAGAACATAGCTGCATATAACCTATGCTTGAAGTGACCATTCTAAAAACATCTACCTTGAACCTGATTGGTCATTGGGGGGTGTCAGTGATTGGAGGCAATTAAGGGAGGGGAAAATTGAACTTAGGGATTTTGGCGTGCAATTTTCAGTTCTGGCTATGCACTACTGCAGTGCACTTGACCTCTAATTAAACTATACCTTTCTCAACAAAAGGAGCCAAGCATCATTTTTATTAAACGGGGCAGATCCCACTTAGATCTTTCTATTAAGTGGGGCAGGTCTGACACAGAGTGAGATTTGCATAGTATTTTCTAACTAGTATTATCACTGTAACATTTAGATCGCACTGAAGATAAAATAAGAAATGTTGCGTCAACATTAATTATGATTCAGAGTATCAGTATTTGTAAGCGTGAGATTATTTTGTTGAACAATTTTCCTTCTTTACATTTACAACTGCCTGATAAATTGTTGTTGCATAACAAAATGAAACTAAAATAATTATTCAGCACTAGGATTTGTTCTTCAATTTAGGACAATTTAAAAGTTAAAGTCTTCCTTGAGTCCACTTTATTTTAGGACACATTCATGCAGGGGTAGTATCCAACTGGTGTAACTACTGGTTCAGTGATTTATGTTTTGCTGTGTGCACATGTATATCATCCTCAGCTTGCTGCCTGGACAGCTGAGCAGCACTGCACGTGGGTCTGCAGTGGTTGAAAAAGCCCCCTTTTCCTGCTTTTTCAACCGCAGCTATGCCACACAAAGCAGCTGAGGTTGAAAAAGCAGGAAATAAAGGTCAGGTAAGAGCCTGGGCAGGTGGGTGGGCCAAAACAGCAGTTCTATGTCTGCAGCTCTTCAGAGCAACCAGTTCTACAGAGGTGGATAGAACTGGTAGAATCCCACCCCTGCGCTCATGACAGTAAAGCCACATAATTTCAGGAAAATCTACATCTAAACTGATGTGTTATGTGGCTATTATAGACACAAAGCAATTGGCAATCCTCTTAACACATTTTGTGATTGTCTAACCTGGTTCCAACAATACAACTAGACTTTTTGGTCACATACCCATACTTTTTACTAAAGTGCCTGGCAGCACCTAGTTCCATAAATTTGAACAAAAGTCACACTTGACAATATATAGTAGAGTACCCGTATATTTAATTCATAGCAATTCTTTTTCTTCAATATGTACTTATGCAGAAGATCTGTGATTTGGATGGTATTAGTTTAATCCACTGTCTCACAGAGACTCTTTGGGGTTAAATTTCACCCAAACAAGGACTGAGTTAAGTTCAGTACAATCCATTAATTTAGGCCACATTTTTCTTGCTAGGTTTCAGCATGGATTCATACTTCTTAGCTGAATTGGGTTATTGTGTATAATCCCCTAAATGCATTAAATATTATCACAACTGACCTGATGAAAATGAGGAATTAGAGCTGCTGGTGTCATATCCTTGGGCTGGACATTTAAGACATAATTACAAATCTATAGGTTTTTCTATTTTTTTAAAAAAAAATACAACCCATTTCTTGCAATATTTGAAAGCACAATTTTATGCTTCATTCAAATTGTTCTCTGAGTGTCTCATTTTCCCATGACTGAAATCAACTATCTTTTTGTCGGAGAAAATCTTTTTAAATATATATCATTAAGTATATCCTGGGATTATTTTAATGTCTATGTAAAATCATTTAATAAATTTTAAACTGGATTTTCTCCAATATGATAGTCCTCAAATAATGATCCCAGCTGAGCCCAGAATTTCTGTTGCTAAGTGAGACATTTATTAAGTGAATTTTGCCCCATTTTATGACTTTCCTTGCCATGGCTGTTAAGTTGTTCACTTAGTGAGTAGTTGTTAAGTTAGTAACATAGTTGTTAAGTGAACCTGGATTTCCCATTGACTTTGCTTGTTAGAAGGTTGCAAAAGGTGATCACATCATGGGGGTGTTGCAATGGTCATAAGTGTGAAAAACAGTCATAAGTCACTTTTTTTCAGCACCGTTGTAACTTCAAATGGTCACTAAATGAACTGTTGTAAATTGAGGACTACCTGCACTCTGTTCAGTTTAACAATGTGCTGGTATTAATAGAAGGATAGTAACTATTGATACCAACATTGCCTGTGAATGATTTGAATTGCAGTTAAATATTATGTCCTTTAATGCTTGGCAAGCCAGAAAATTGATAATTAATTTATTCTGTATGAGTCTAAAAATAAACCAAAAAAGGTCACTTATCAAGTAATATTTTTAAAAACCAGTGGAAAAAAAGGATTTCTAAAACATGGTCCATGAAAACTCTGTCCATCACCAGAATAGCAAAAGTTGGGAAAAAAAAAACTTTTTTATACTGAAACTGCTGTGATAGTTGATTATGATGTGAAGTAACTTGTTTTGCCTTCAGAAACCTCCTCCTTCATCTCCTTCTTAAATTCTATGAAGTCATAAAAAACCAAATCAAAGCTATATTGTACTTATGAATACTTTGGTCAGGTACCTACAAACCAGTAAGCCATAACATGGTTGTAGGTCCTTATATTGCTTTTAGAATCATACAATTAGATCTAGTAGGCAAAAGTTCAGTATTTTAGGATTACTAGTTGTCTCCATCATTCAGAGATCCCTCATTTACCCTAAGCCAAGAGGCTAGAAGTATACAAGCAAAACATTGTTATAGCACTTTTTTCATTAGCTAGGCAAGGAGATGAGACAGGGTTCTTGAAGCCAATTTACATGTGGGTTATAAATTTACTAGAGCCAGTGACAGATTTTTGTCTGAATTCTTTGTATCCATGCAATGTCAGGAACTATAATGCATAAAAATGACCAATACACCAATGTAAAAAAAAGACTCTCTTTTTTGGAAGATAGTGGCCTACTTAAATCACTTTGTCCAGATCTGTTTGTGAAAGTTCAACATTCTTCCAGAGTAATAAAGAAATGTCTTCTGGCGTGACACTCAAACTCATTCCATAATAGTGGGTTCAAAGCCTTTATCCCTACGCATCTGAGTTTCATCCTGGCCATAGGAATAAAATTACTCATTCCATCAGTTTAACATAGATGATTTAAGGTCAAGAATTGAACAGAAAAATGGCTTTCATTGCAGATGCAAAAGAATTCTGATAAAAACCAGCTACTGGAGAATCTTCAGGATTTAAGCCCAGGTCTCATTCTTCAACTTCCCCATGGTAAGAGACACTTTGCCATCAATTTCTTAGTTTTAATCACTGAAGGGAATTACATATTCTGGTCTTGCTGGTTTAAACTTTCCTACTGAAACATTAAACACAGCCAGACACACTAACACTGTCGATTTTCACTCTCAGTCAATTGAATCTGATCTCAGTTACTACAAATGACTTGACTTCTTCCAAAGGAACACTTTCCGAAGCTGTAAAAGATGTAAGGAGGTCAAGCAGTCTTTGGATAATGGGCTGCAAGAAATATTTGGTTCAACACTTCTTTTTAACTCTGTTGCAGTCTGATCTTCATTTTCAGAAATACTACTTTGGGGGGGTGGGGGTGTTGTAATGTAAGTACACGTAGTCCTCGATTTATGGCAGTAATTAATCCAGGAATTACGGATGTAAATCATGTCGATTGTTAAGTTGTCCCTCATGTGATTGATCTAATTTTACAACTCTTTTTTGTAAGTCATGAAGTGAAGTGGTGGTTGTAATAGCAATACCAGTAGCACCTAGACTTATCTACTGCTTCATAGTGCTTTACAGACTTCTCTAAGCAGTTTACAGAGTCAGCATATATTGCCCCCAACAATATGGGTCCTCATTTTATTTACAGAAGGATGGAAGACTGAGTCAACCTTGAGCTGTTCAGAATTGAATCCCTGGCAGTGGAAAGAGTTAGCCTGCAATACTACATTCTAACCACTGGGCTGCCTCAAACATGACAGTCAATAAGCAAACACCATGATCGTTAAGCAAACAGATTGTCTGCAATGGGAGTTTTTGTTTTGGCTGCAACCCAGAAGCAAGAGAAGTAAACACTGATTTCTGACCTCCCCAAAACCCCACCTTTGTAAATCATGTTCATATAACTTCAGGACGCTGCAAAAATTGCCAAAATTTCTTACCAAGTGCTAAGTGCCCAAAATGTGGTTTGGTGACTCTGAGGGTGGGATGGTGATTGTCAGAACTTCAAATCCAGATTGTAAATAGCTTTTTGAGATCAGTTATAACTTTGGACAGTCCCTAAGAAACTGGGCATTAAGCAAGGATTAAGTGAAATTTTGCAACTCTTTAAAGACTAGCAAATATTCTAAAACTCTTAAAAAGAATAACTACACATCAATCAGCCTGACAACCATGCCTAGAGAAGTTTCTAAAACAGATCATTAATAGATCAATTTGAATAAATTGTAAGAGCAATGAAGAAATTATAAGAACTCAGCAGGGATTTGTCAAGAAAAATATCCTCACATTAAAAAAAAAAAAATCAGGTAAGCCCCTGAGTACATTGTGGGAATGATGTAGTAAAACATTTACAAGGTTCACCATGACATGCTAATTAAGAATTTGTTAAGTGTGAGCTAGAGGCCATGACAATTAAATGGGCACAGAGATATTTCAAAAAATATACTACAGCAAACCAGAGGGATATATTGAATGGGGTGCTACAAGGTTCAGACACGAATTCAGTGTTCTTCAATACTTTTTCTTAATAACTTGGATGAAGAGGTAAAGAAAATGTCTATCAGATTTTCTGAAAATACATATTTGAGTATAATTCCCCAGAAAAAATTCAAATAATCTTGACAGGTTAGAGAAATGTGATTAAATCAGCAGAATGAAATTTAACACAGAAATGTAAATATCCTTATTTAAGAAACAATACAGTTTAATGGAATATTGGCTTGGGAATAGTACTTTGGGAAAAGAAATTTAAATAATAGCTAATTGCAGATTGAATTGGCAGCATGATATGTCTAGAAAACAAGCAAATATAATCTTGGGCTGCATAAGTTATAAATATATTTTTCAAAATCTTATAATGTACTGATTTATTCTGCATTGTTCAGATGTCATGTCACGTGTTGAGTCCAGTTTTCATAGCACAGTTTTAAACAGACATACTGAAACAGGTAGAGGTAATGTACAGGAACTAGAAGCAAGATTCTATGAAGAGAGATTGAATGATTTGGTTATATTTATTCTTGATGAGAAAAGGATGAAAGGTTTTAAATAAATGGAAGGTCAAGATCTATTATCTATCATTCCAGTGTGTGTGTGTGTGTGTGTGTGTGTGAAACTATGGCATACCTCTAACCTTTCATTTCATTGACTTATCTCTCCTCCACAACAAAAGAGTTTCAAACATAGAAGGTCTCAAGGTAAGACAAAGGAGTGGAAGAAAGAATTAGATAACTCCTGTGCTAAGCAATATAAAGAGATAAAATTATTTAAAATTCAGAGGGATGGCCACAGGGGTGGAATTCAAAATTTTTAACTGGTTCTGTGGGTGTGGCTTAGGTGGTGGATGTGGCTTGGTGGTCATGTGACTGGGTGGACATGGCTTGGTGGTCATGTTATTAGCTGGATGTGGCCAACTCAATATCACTCACATCGAGGCACGCATCTCCTCCCCTGGCCTCTCATGACTGTGGGGATGCTGCAACAGTCATAAGTGTGAAAAATGGTCATAAGTCACGTTTTTCAGTGCCATTGTAACTTTGAATGGTCACTCCACACAATCAAAGTACCAGCAAAGGAGGGAAAAAACTCCAGAGAAGTTCCTGAGACAGGAAGTCCAATCCTGCCAAGAATGTAATAAGGGTTAATGGAGAGGCAGTTTCTGTAAGCAACACCAAAATGTTTCCTTCCTTCCTTCCTTACAGGATTAGGTCAGTAATTTCTTCTAAAAACTGGTTCTCCAAACTGCTCAGAATGTTAACAATCGGTTCTAGTGAATAGGTGCGAACTGGTAGAATCCAACCCCTGGACAGCCATTATATTAAAAGTCATTTTGTGTATTTTTTACACAGAAAATTTGGGGAAATTATTTTAAATGGCTGAATGAAAATGAATGAATGAATGAATGAATGAATGAATGAATGAATGAATGAATATGGTTGTACAATTTTATTCAAGTATGGAACAATATTCAGCTTATTAAGTTTGTCCATATGATTTCTTTAGGCCTTTCATAGTTAGTCAATTATAGTGCTAGAAGAAAAATAAAACTTGTTAATGGGCAATCTTGTCAATTGAAGGCAGTCAATAGGGAAATAGGTTTTCAGAGAAATGCCTTAATGTCTCTATTTTCCTTAAACTGCAAATCTGATTTTAAATTTTAAATTAAAAATGGAAAATGGAGAAATGAAAATATATAATTTTGCAATGTTGACTACTTTCATTTGTTTTCCTTTGTTAATAATGAAGTGATAAAAGTGTATTGTATCACAGTAATGGAACACTGCTTAATAGTAAGTACAATGTTAGGTTATTAATCCTTTGTTGAAAGATATGAAATAATGTTCTCTTTTATGCAAATGTTATCCATATTTTACATCCCCTCAAATTTAGAAGCAAGTAAACTAGTCATCATAGTTTATAGTCATCAATAACATGTTTATACATAAGGTGTTCAAGAGAAAGAATTATGTTGTATCACGCAGACAGCTAATTCTTCAGTAGCAATGGTTATTTAACAAGGTTATTTCTTGTTAAAATCTTTCCTAAAGCAAAGAGGAAAATTAACTCCCCTTTGAGCCAGATATTAGCTGACTTTCAACTAAGAACAATATTGATTAGTTGACGGTAGAGAAGAGAACATCTTGAATATTTCGGAGGTCATTATAGTCAGTAGACCTCAACCTAGTCCATTTTCTTTCATTTATCTGCATTTGAATTTCTATTTGAAATGTAAATTACTCCTCCCTCTAATCTAAAGAAAATAGAAAATAAGATGATTCTAGAGAGAGAGAGAAAAAATTGGGGGATCAATATGTTAAGAGGCTGATAACTACCGTATTATAAAAAAATATTCTTAACACTGAAAATCCACATGTGGAATATGGTGGGTAGAAGATCTCTAATATCCAATTGTTTTAAATACAATTAGTAACTATTACACTGGAATCTCAGGTTCTAACTTATTACTAATGTTGTGTGAACAGAAAATATCCCTGCACACCGTTTATTTTAGTACTACCCAGCTCTGCCTTATTTTTCTGTCAGAATGACATTCCTATCTAGAAAGTAATGTGTTAAAAAAACAGGAAGAGATAGCTTTTGTTAGACAAGCCCTTGCAAAATTTCTTCTCCAGAGGCTAAAGATAACCATACCTTTTCTTATTCAGCCATGTGGAAAATTAGCAGTCAGACTGTCAGACAAAAGTCAAATGTGCCCATTGAAGTAGCACTACTTATGGTTTTAAAAATATTCAGAAGTTTTGGGGGTGGGCTTGAGAGCAAGGGATACCCATAGAGATGGCAGTATTGCTGCTGGGAAAGATAGCAAAGAAATGTGACACTGTCTCTGATTTAAATTCCAGGTTGTAAGAACAAGGTCATTGTGCAAGAGAGTTAGACCAAGTAAGCACAAGCAAAAAGCATCTTAAGATGTCTCACTCAATTTTCAAAAGCTGCAATGTGTTACACGAGCAATGACTGTCATTTTCCCATGGCTAAACATGAATAATAGAAAGTTTAAAATGAATTCTTGGTAGTGTTATGATTTCTGATGACTGTATGTAGATTAATTCTTGCCCTTGAACAGGATGGAATATGCTGGAGAAAAAAAAAAAAACCCAAAGGGCTGTAGAATATCTCCTCTATTTCTTATAATCAGAAATGATGGCAAGAAACTTCATTAGCCCTATATACATGGCTAGTATATAGGGAAGATTGGATTGGTGGCCCAACAATATTTGAAGCAATCAGATTCCCTACCCTATTGTAGAATATTGCCTAGGAAAAATGGAATGAACAGCAGATACTGTATTTTTGGGTGTGTAAGATGCACTCCCCCCCCAAAAAAAAAATAAATAAATAAAAGTGGGTAGAAATGTCTGTGCATCTTATACAGCGAATATGGCTGAAGCCCTGCCCACCCACTGGCCCCCACCCTTCTCCTCTGCTTCCCAGCAATTTACCTCCTTGCAGCAAACAGCAAAAAACCTGGTCAGTTTCAGCACAGCCTGATTTAGCACAAGCAGTTGATTGTCAGTTGGATCTGTCTCCCGACGATTAGCTGTTTCAGGATTCAGGGATCATTGCCTATGGCTGCCTCCCTGTGCCCCATTTTTGGCCTCCATATCCCATTTTCAGCCTCTGCGTGCCCCATTTTTGCCCCATTCTGATCCTCACCACCTGGAATAGGCCAAAAATGGGGCGCATGGAGACCAAAAACAGGATACAGAGGCTGAAAGTGTGGTGCACAGAGAGGGTGGTGATCCATGCAGACTGAAATAGCTGATCGTCGGGAGGCCGATCCAGCCAACAATCAGCTGCTTGTGCCAGTCAGGCTGTGTTGAAGCTGACCAGACTGTTTACTGTTTGCCGCAAGGAGGCAAATTGCTGGTAGAAGCAGATTTTTTTTCCTTGTTAGAAACGCTAGGTGCATCTTATACTTTGGAGTGTCTTATAATCCTAAAAATATGCTATTTGATTCTAACTCCTCTTGATCCGCATTGCTAAGTTTTTGATAATTGGCTTGGACATGATTACCAATATTTAAAAAATCCAACTTCCAACTGAAATGATATGTTGAACTACATTAGATGCTGTTACATGGCCAGCTATGGAAGGTGCCATTCCTTTTCTGTGTTAAACAGAGATCCACAAATCAGCTGAACTAGGGACATAAAGAACCATCATTCTGCACCTGAGGTTTACCTATGGAAATGCCTATTTCCTGGCAGTCTACTGATCAGGTGACGGTAGAGCTGTTTTGGAAGCTGAGGAGCATGGCTTTTTTTTTTTTTTTGTAGCAAAGAAGGTCGCTGTGATGAAAGACAAAGTAGGAAAGCTTAGAGCAATTCTCTTAAGCATTGTTTGAAGCAGGAAAAACAATATTGTGGCTAATAAGTCCATCTGGAAACTGGTGTAGAATTCAGAAGCTTTGCAGTTTACATGGTTTTCTCATAGTACACTGCTACTGAGTAAGTTTCACTGGTTTTCACTTTCCTTACAGGTGGTGAAAAGGTGCCAGTTATCATATTAAAAGCCCCAAATGGCATGGATACAGGTTATTTGTGTGATTAAGTCTTTTTGAAGGTATCTGCCCCAATTGACCAGGTCAAATAGCTTGGATGCATTCCAGGTTCTTTCCCTTAAGGATAATCATCTTATGGGACTTAGGAAGCACAACTTCACAGTGGCCCCTGCCCTGTGGAATAGGCTTCTCCCTGAGATCAGGCTCTTAACTTTCCAGCAGACCTGAAGGTGCTGGCTTTTCCACAAGCATTCTTGGAATTGACCCATAGGGCAGAGAGATAGGGGAGAAAAGAGGGAGAGGGAGAAAGGGAGAGGGAGGGAGGAAGGAATTGGGAAAGAGAAAGGGAAAAGGAGGGAGAGGGAGAGAGTGTGTGGTATTTTAATATTTACTTTTTTGATGCATTTTATTTAAAAAAAACAGCTCTTTTTCATTCACATTGACTCCCTGTCTTCCATCAATTAAAAAAAAGATTAAAATAAAATGCTGCTAGTATATCATTAGAGGGAAGTAAATTTTCATTTGAGAACCAGGCCAGGACAATAAAATCTACTGCTTAAGTTCAGTACCTTCTCTCATTATGCTGCATTTCACACTCCATATACAGTTTTGCTTCAATTGAGCTGGAAATGCCCTTTTAGTCTTACTACTGTCATCTCAATTGCCACATTCTTGAGTAAGTTGTCTTCTGGGCAGATCTCTGAATCTCTTGCTTGGCAAAGGAACAGAAGTGCTATAGAAAAGAGGATAAAATATAGCCTACATAACACTCCAATATTTGGGAGGGAAGTTAGAATGTCTCCAAGTTTCCACAACACTCTTCACCATTTTGACATCTAAGTGACAAAGTTTACATCTATCGCTCTACTCAACTCTGACAAAATTGGTGTCATTTCAAATACCTTTATGGTATTAGGAATCTTCAGAGTCTGGTCAAACATGCTTGACCATGAATCTTTGGGAAGGACCTCAAGTACATGGTTGATAAAGATTATATAGATGATTTACATGCAAGGAAATATATAAAAAAGTGCATTAGATATTAGAAACGTCTAATCAATTTCATTTATTCCTGTATTACTGAGAAACCAAGAAGACTTATATTTGTGGTTGCAGCTGCTAACACTTAGTTTTTGAGAAATTGAACTAATGGCTAGTGCTTGGTTCTAATAGCAATAGCACTTAGACTTATATACAGCTTCACAGCCCTCTCTGAGTGGTTTACAAAGTCAGCATATTGCCCCCAAGAATCTGGGTCCTCATTTTACTGACCTCAGAAGGATAGAAGGCTGAGTCAACCTTGAGCCTGGTGAGATTTGAACTGCCAAATTGCAGGCAGCTGGCAGGCAGCAGAAGTAGCCAGCATTACTGCACTCTAACCATTGCACCACTGTGGCTCCTAATATTAGCTACATCCTGCCATAGCATGGATAGATAGTTTCTACTAGTGGGTTAAGGCACCAGGCTAGAAGAAGATCATGAATTCAAGTCTTTAGCCATGAAAACCTGCTGGGTGACCTCTCTCATCTCAACCCACCTCACAGAACACTTGTAGGGGAGGAATAGGAGGAGGAATGTGTGTTGAACATGTTTGCACCTTGAGCTATTTGTAAACATTGTAAAGGTGGAACATAAATAAACAAATAAATCTTAACCTTGTACTGTGCCTGTAAGTAATCAACTTCTTCATCTGCAGAAGAAATTGAATCGGTATAGTTAACTAGGATTCTATCTGTGACTTAACCCCATACATGTCCCAAAGATACTTTTCCAAAAAGCAACTGGACTTTCTTTGTTTTTCCTTGAAAACATTTAAGCTTCTCATCCAAGAAGCTTCTGTGGTGGAGAATGGAAGGATTTACAGTATATGCCTTGCAGTCATCTTCCTGAGAGTTGTTGAGGCTGCTTGGAAGTGTATATGTGCCCTCAGGGTCACCTGAATTAGAGTGCAAACTGGTGTGGAATCTTCTTGGAACTGCTGAAAGGATTGTCTTGTAAGCAGGAGATAAGTGGTGTCATGCCCCTCCCCCTTGAAGAAACATCTTCAAGGAAAAACAAAGAAAGTCCAGTTGCCTTTTGAAAAAACACATTTGGGACAACCATGACCTAGATGATTGAAAATCTCCATACACATAACCCCATACATCTTTCATATTCCCAAATCAGGTGTGGGATACAATTTTTTAAACATCTGGTTCTGTGGACGTGGCTAGGTGGTGTGGTCATGTGACTGGGTGGGCATGGCTTCTTCTTCTTCTTCTTCTTCTTCTTCTTCTTCTTCTTCTTCTTCTTCTTCTTCTTCTTCTTCTTCTTCTTCTTCTTCTTCTTCTTCTTCTTCTTCTTCTTC
>NW_020769335.1:1531516-1553067 GCF_900518735.1 Pseudonaja textilis | reverse complement strand
AAGAAAGAAAGAAAGAAAGAAAGAAAGAAAGAAAGAAAGAAAGAAAGAAAGAAAGAAAGAAAGAAAGAAAGAAAGAAAGACGGGCAAAAATCCAGCATGATTTTCCAGCATTTGGGGTGCCTTGTCTTTGTGAAAATTTAATTAGGAATAATATTGGTGGGACAACTCACCATGGCCAACTTACTGTGGGACAAGCTGGCCATGGCAAATTGTCATAGACCTGAAAGTGGATACTCCTGTCTTGTTCCTTTCTATATTTCAAAAGTCTTGATCAATGTTCCATTCACAATTATTTGTGCTTGTTTTGAAAAAAACATATTGATTGCATCCATGTCGTTCTTGCCAAAATCCATATCTTCCAAAGTTTGAATCAGATAAATTCAGTTTAAATTGTTAAAAGCTTTCTCTGTATCAAGAAATATTAAAACAAGCTATTGTGTGCTTCCAAGTACTCTAGTACATTCATAACATCTCTAATACTAATTATTAATTGTCTCTTAAGTAAAAATAAAACACATTAATCTTTGTGGATAAAAATTTGTAAAATATTTTCCAGCCTTCAATTTGAATCATTGTGAATACATTATAATCACTTTTTAGTAATGATATTGGCCTATATTTTTTTTGCCAAAGTAAAACCCTTTTACTTTCTGTCATCTAAAATAGAGCTCATCTTTTTGTTACAAAGGTAACAAAAGCTCATCTTCAAAATAGTTATAGTAAGAATTTGATTAACCCACCTCATATAGTATCTCTATCTTTATTTGTTACTACACATTACTTTTTAATAGCATAAAAATGCTCTTGTTTTAATGATCCATTCTTCATTCATCTTTGAGCATCTGTTAACTTTGGTAGATTTTGTCTCTTTAAATGTTTATCTGCTCTCACTGGTCACTATAAATTCCTCATTTTGTAATTTTAATATCATTTTCTTTTTATTCTTTTTTCTCAGTCTATAAGCAAGCCATTTCCCTGGTCTATTTGCTGACACAAAGCTCCTTTGTTTAACAAATTCAATTTTATTTCCATTGCTCTCAACATTAGCACAGAAAGTTATGCTGTAGAAGTTTAATTTGCTATAAGATATTTTTCCTCCCCAGAGATCTCATTAGTTCCTCCTCTTTTATCTTTGTATCATTTAGAATATTTTGCATATTTTCTTTTCTTGTTCAATTTATTGTTCTGCTGAATAAATTGTCCTCACATGAGTACATTGCTGGCATTCCATATCATTTACTATCTGTAACTTTATTGGGATTATTCTAAAAAATTCTATAAGATTGTTTTTACATTCTTCCACTATTATTTCACATTGGAATAATATTTCATTTCAACTCATCTGCACATTTCAGCTTTCTTCTTGCATATGTATTAAAGTCTGGACTATGGACAGAGAAAGGCTTTGGCAATATTCCAACTTTGTTAACACCATGGCCAAACTTTTGGAAGTCCAAAACGTATCTGTTCTGGAGTAAGATCTGTATCTTTCTGAAATATCAGTATAAGTAAGTAGCAATAGCAATAGCACTTAGGCTTATATACTGCTTCACAGTGCTTTCCAGCCCTCTCTAACTGGTTTACAGAGTCAGCATATTGCCCCCAACAATCTGGGTCCTCATTTTACCTACCTCAGAAAGACGGAAGGCTGAGTCAACCTTGAGCCTTGTGAGAGTTGATCTGCCAAATTGCAGGCAGCCAGAAGTCAGTAGAAGTAGCCTGCAGTACTGCAGTCTAACCACTGCATCACCAAGGTGCAGTGTTACCAAGTAAATATAAGTATAAATTACCTTTCAATTCATTCAACTGACATATGGAAAAAATATTGATCATTTGAAGTATATTTTGGGTAACTTCTTTTTCATCATGTTAATCCCTTTTGCTGATGTTTTGTTCTGTTGCAGGCAAACTGTTCCATTTCAGTCTTGGGCACCACTTTTCATATGACAGCCCCATTAACTTTCTGATACGTCGAAAGAAAAGCACAATTTATTTTCACTTGGAGGATGATATAATCATTTTTGTTGCAATGGTGGTTTTATGTACAAACAACTCAATTTTGTTCTTTATTTAAAGCAGCAGACATAAATATTTTTCTTAACAAAAAATTGCAATGATGCCCAAGTGACAATGCATGTACAGTAACACAATCCCATAAATGCAGTGATTGGCTATTTGCATCTCTACCTGTAATAACATTACAGTAGGCTCTGAAATTTATAAGTTTATATCATTGCCTATGTTTCATCATTTGCCTTCTCTTGATCTCCTAGGAAACACTTATATAAACCAAATGTTGGTCCTTTGTGATGTATGCCATGCCCTAGTATATAACTTTATATACTGCTGTTGGTCTCTAGTCTCATATTGTGACTGGAGGGACAAATACACCCCAACATATGATCTTTATATACTGTTGTTACTCTTTAGCCCCATCTAGTGGCTGGAGAGACAAATAGCAAGTATATTATTTGAAGTTGACCCCACCTCTTTACCTATCAGCCTGCACTCTCAAAACAAGTGCACACTGGGAAGCCAGACTTCATTTCCTTTAGTATTTGGAGGAGGCAAAAGCGCAAAGAAGAATCAATCTTAATCTGTACTACATTGTCATCCAAGGACAAACCCATATCCCCCACACAAAGCATCACTGGTGAGATTTAAATTACTTGTATTTATTAATTGTTAGGTTTGCAGTAAATAAATACTGTCTATCTTGTATTTTGTCCTCATTGTATGCATCCCTATTTTCCACAGTTCAACCATATCCTGTTCTTTCAATAAAGCATTCAGATCTATGCACACAGTCTGTTTTAAGAGCTGCAGTGGCACAACGATAAGAATGCAGTACTGAGGGCTACTTCTGCTGACTGCTAGCTGGCTGCAATTTGGCAGTTCAAATCTCACCAGGCTCAAGGTTGACTCAGCCTTCCATTCTTCCAAGGTGGGTAAAATGAGGAGACAGATTGTTGGGGGGCAATATACTGACTCTGTAAACTGTTTAAAGAGGACTGTAAAGAATTGTGAAATGGCTTATAAGTCTAAATGCTATTTCTGTTGGAGGATTAGGTGGATTTAGCTGCATGTTGAGCTGCACAGAGACTAACATGTGGTGAGGACAGAAAAATGTATACATTTTCATTAATTTCAACTTGATGAAGGATATTTGTTTTCCAGTAGGAAATTAGAAATTATAGGAATTATAAAATCCACTGAATTTCTAAAGCAAAAGGATTCCTTGACTGAAACTTGATTCTCAGTTACCCCTCCAGAATTTTTTTGGGGAAATAATGTGATAATTTCTATTGTTCTATCTAGGTTTCTTTTTAAGTTATTACTCTACCCTATTGGAACTTTCATTTCTTCTGTTCAGCTGTGTCCAATTCTCAGAGATAGCCTACAAGAATTCCTGCAGTTTTCTTGACAAGGTTTTTCAGAAATGGTTTGCCATTGCTTTCTCCCTACGGCTGAGAAAAAGTGACCGAATCAAGGTCAGTCAGCTGGCTAAGATGGGACTAAAATGCATGGCCTTCAGGTTTTTAAAGGTAAAGGTTCCCCTTGCACATACATGCTAGTCATTCTCAACTCTAGGGAGTGGTGCTCATTTCCATTACAAAGCCGAAGAGCCAATGCTGTCCGAAGACATCTCCATAGTCATGTGGCTGGCATGACTAAACACCGAAGGCACACAGAACACTGTTATCTTCCCAGCAAAGGTGGTCCCTATTTTTCTACTTGCATTTTTTACATGCTTTCAAAATGCTAGGTTGGCAGAAGCTGGGACAAATAACGGGAGCTCACTCCGTTACGCAGTGCTAGGGATTCGAACCGCCAAACTGCTGACCTTTCCGATCGACAAGCTCAGCATCTTAGCCGCTGAACCACCACATCCCTGTTTCTAGCCTGTCTTAAACACTGCAGCAAATGGAATTTCTTGCCCTACTTAGTAGAGTCCATCAAAATGAACATCAGATGGATTTAGCTTTGCTTTTGTTTTTGAGAGATCAGGCAAAATTGTCTGTGGTTACTTTCATTCCTTTTTCTTTGACCGCTTCATGCTTTCTAAAACATCAGATGGTTTATAGGAGAAACTAGAGAGAGGCACTCTAAGTAAATTCCCCTTGCTTCTGTGTTCTTCATCATGCATGAGATGAAACATAAATGTTGGCTTGTCTTATGATGACCCTACGGGATGTATTACTCTGACACTTTAGGATTATAAATCATATCAAAAGTCCACAATAGCTGATTCTCTGTTGTCAACATTTGCTTTTCAATTCCTTGGGTGGGGGGAGGGGGTGATAATAAAATGAGACAAGGTTATTGCTCATCCCCTCCTTCTCCCCTGTGATTTTAATTGTTTGGGGGATTAGAATACTTGAATGGAACGCCTCTAGTAGGCTGAGGAGTTCTATAAAGGCATTGCAGTATATCAGCTTGTGTTAGATGAGCTGCCTTAAATAATAACAAGCTTTGTAGAACAGCTATCTCTATCTTTCTAGAATGTAGCTCTTTCCTTCTCCCACTCTCTTTCTTTCTCCTCCCCTCATGGAGGGGAGCATGAAGAATTTGCATTTTATAACTTAATTTAGGTGAATAATTATCTGAGGTTTAAATTGTCTAGATTTAATTATCTGAGATTATCTGAGATTTAAATTATTTGAAAGAAATCTGTTGAAAAGTGAATATGGTGTTTTTTGTAGCATTAATTTAAGAGGTAGATAGACAAACACACTGGAGAAATAGGATTGCATAGGTGCATTCCTTTCCTGATAAACTGAGCAATTTTAAACTTAGAATTAATTCTCTCAAGGATAATCAAAATCTGGAAACAGATATTATAACTTCAGCAAGATAACAGGGACATAGCCTTCCATCTGTGACTTTACTGATGAGATAGATAGCTGTATTTTATACAATGAGAAAGTTATACCATTCATATTGTGACTTGGTGCTTAAATAAGCTGTGAGAATGACTCTAATTTCAAGTGAGATAGTTGCTGGGCCTCTTTACTTGGACTTTGTGAGAAATGATGAATAATCTTCAAACATATTAGCAATTCTACATATAAAAAAGAGAGAGTGAAATGAAATTATAGTAGAAAGTCTCTATGAAAGATGCATTTTGCAATTACCTTAACAATAATATTCTATAGATGTAATCCTGAATTCATTTACAGTAATAAGTTCTACTGAACAAAATAAAATGTTTTTTTTTTTCTGGGCATAAAATATCAGAGAAACTTAATTTCAAGTTTTGAAGAAAATGAGGCACCACGATTCAGAAGGCAGAAAGCTATATGCTTTCATTAAGATTTCAGTTAATTAATCATTAATCTCTTCATTTTATGCATATTCCATTGAACTGCTAAGTTAGCTCTTGAGTCATTTATCATTTTGTAGAATAGAAAGAAAACTGCTAATCCCAGGCACAAGGAAAGATGCATTAGTGAAATCAGCCCATCACAAATACATCATGGTTCTGTAATTATGAATTCAAATGTTTCCATTCAAAACAAGATAATGATACTGGAAAGCCAAATTGCCATGCCCATACGTAGGTTTGACAAAGTGATTTCATTTTAAATTTATACAATGTCCTTTTTTTTTTTTTTTTGCAATGCCATTAAAGTGTCATTTTCTTTTTTGTAAGGTCAGTCAACCAGTTATTTTCTGTTCTTCCTTTTTTGAGTGGTATTTTTCTCATTCTGTTTTGAATAGAACCCAGCACCCGTCTGCTTTAACAGTTGAGTGGTTTTTTTTCTCTCTCTCTCCCTCAACAGAGATTAACCGGGATTAATATTAGTGGTATAGAGTTTAATAGTTTCTGCTCACTTCAGACATTTTAAAAGATTAAAGCAGCCACTAATGTATTTCCACTAATGTCTTGAAGCTAATGTTTTGATCAAAAATTGAAATGGGATTTGAAAAGTTTAAATGGATTGTGGATTTGGAGTTATATTCAGCATATGAATTTACCATCCATTCAGGACATAAAATGTGTAAAAAGCATATTACTTAGTATGCATGTAGTTATTTCTAGAAAATCATCATACATCATAAGTAAAAACATTAAAACTAAAGTTTTTCTCACAGTATGGAGACTTCTGGACAAGCGGTTCTGTGTCAGCAGTTCTGGAGAACCGGTAGAGGAGATTTTAAATAGTTCAAAGAACTGGCAAATACCACCTCTGACTGGCCCTGCCCCCTTCTATTCTTTGCTTCCCAAGTCCCAGATGATCGGCTGGGTCTTCTTTTGTTGCTCTGCACAGGAGAACAGAGCTGGAAAGCAGGTTAGTGGGGTGGGGAGGGAATAGGGATTTTACAGTATCCTTCCCCTGCCATGCCCCCAAGCCAGGCCCATAGAACCGGTAGTAAAAAAAAATGGAATCCCACCATTGTTTTGCTCTATTGTATGACCTTGCTGGCTACAGCTGTTAAATGAATCTGGCTTCCCCACTGACTTGGCTTATCTGTTAGTCGCAACAGGGGATCATGTGATCCTGGAATTATCATAAATATGAGCCAGCTGCCGAGCATCTGAATTTTGATTACGTGTTCATGGGGATGCTTCAGTGGTCATAAGTGTGAAAAATGGTCCCATTTTTCAGTGACAGTTGTAATTTTGAAAGGCCCCGACACAAAGGATTGTCCCAAAAGTACATTTTCCAAAAGGCAACCGGACTTTCGTTTTTCCTTGAACACGTTTTGCTTCTCATCCCAGAAGCTTCTTTCCTTCTGAAGAAGAATGGAAGAGGCTTCTTCAGACAGAAATGAGGACACTCAGAAGAAGTATAAAGCAGTGACTAGTCAGATTTAAATTAGGATTAGAGTTCACTATTGCTATAATGTAGTACTGCTAATACAGAATGCACAAAGATGTTGCAATCAATGTAATAAGGTTAGGTGAGAATGAGACAGAGAAGCAATTAGTATAGATCAGTACTGGCATATGATTCTTTGATTCTTTGCAATTTTAATCTTGTTAATATATTCTTGACAATCTAAAAGCTTAATAAATTATCACAAATAACCCAGAAAACTTCTAGGAGGTCCTGATTTATCACCTGTTCATCTTTTGTCCTAATATATTCATACCTAATAATAGGGATTTTTCAAAAGTACAATAGTAAGACTAGAACTCAGAGTCATCGATAAGAACCAAATTCTAGGAAAAAGTTACAAAGAAATGTCTTTATGGAGTGAAGCCTTCCTCAATTAAACCAAGACTGGACCGCAATCACTAATTTAATTCTAGCTTTCTGACTTGATACAAGAATAGAAGCAAATATCCAGCACATCAGAGCAAGAAATTGAAAAGGTCAATCAATAGAACAAGCCCACTATTTAATATTGTGAATGAAGATGTACAAAATATTACAGGAAAGGTAACACTTTAAAAAAGTTACGTGCATCAACTGGTCTGTTCATCCAATCTGATTTGGCAAAATGGATCCACATCTAGACACTAGAAGCACATTTTCTCTATAGCATCCCCTGCTTTCTGGAATGAGCTTCCCCAAAACATCCAAGCAGCTGCATCCACCTGGTGTTTTGAAAAATCTGGCTATTCAGCAAGTAGTCTCTTCTTCCTCCTCCTCCCCTTTCCCTTCTTCCATTTATTTATTTATTTGTATCCAACCTATATTATTTTTTACAAATATTTTTTTTTACAAATTATTTTACAAATAATACAGAATCACCCACCTGTAGCTAAGGTGGAACTAAAACTCATCATCATCCTCTTTTAACAACCCCATAATTCCTTGAGGAATGGAGTCTGGGAAACTGAATGGAGCTGAGTTTTACTGGCTGGATGCCCTTCCTGTCACCAACGTAGAGTTTTTTTTTAAGCAGATATATTCCCAGCTTGCCCAGAGAGAGAAATATCTGCCTCTACCTAGGATCAAACTTACAGCCTCCTGATTGTGAGGCGAGAGCTCCACCTCTTGGGACTAGAACTCATGATCTCCTATATTCTAGCCTATTGTCTTAATCATTAGTCCAAACTGCCTCTCTGTCCAGGCAATAAATCATCCTAACTCTCTGTAACCCAATCCTATTGTCTATATTTGGAGAAGTGCAATGGTAAAATGATTGCGAATAACAACAACTTCAGTAAATAAATGAAAATAAAGTAGATAGGGGAATGTGATATATTGGAGAGGGAGAATTGTCTTCATGTCATTTCACATCTTTCTAATGCATATAAAACTCCTAGGAAATCTTTCAGGTCTGAATGAGGGGATCCAAATCATTCAGTGAAATATTCATCTCTTTCAAGCAGAAATAAACATGTTTTACATTTAATCTCCCATGGCAAGAATCAGATTAATTAAACATTGTTTTTCCCTGCAGCTGCATGAAGAGTATCAGGTAGGAAATTATCAGAATTTTTTTATTAGCTTACTAGTTTTGGCAAAAGTGGTTCCTCGACACTCATCCATCAGTTTCTGAAACTTCACAAACCAGCTGAAGGAATGACATTCAGAGGAAAGTACAAACTGGAGACTCTATTAAGGTGGAAATTAAAGAAAAACAAAGAATGCATACATTTTTAAAATCACATTGTCATACTCTTGACACATAATCCATCCTTAAGTCGGCAGAATGCAAAGTTTAGTTATGTTCAGCAGAGTTTCAATCTCCCAGCAAATGCAGGAATAATCATGATTTGATAACATGAGGAGTTCTAGCAAACATAACATATTGTTGGAAGAAATGTCCACCTGCGTTCAGTTCCAAGTGGGAAGAAAGACACTGTAAACATGGAGGCTGATTGGAAACATAGTTTAATGGTGGACAGGACCACATGGTTTGAAGTCCTGGGTAGCGGACCACATGGAGTGGAGAGCAAGATAGATTCTGTTGGGCTTTGAACTTGTCCCGTTTTCAGCCTCCGCACATCCTGTGGGGCACATGGAGGCCAGAAAAGGGGCATGTGGAGGCAGCAATAGGTGGTGCAGACTGGAACAGCTGATTGTCGGTATTATGGGAGGCACATCCAACCGATGATCATCTGCTCATGTTAAATCAGGCTGTGCTGAAGCTGACCAGGCTGTTTGCTGTTTGCTGCAAGGAGGCAATTGCTGGGAGGCAGAGACCGAAGGGTGAGCAGAGCTTCAGCAACGTTCGTTGTATAAGATGCACAAACATTTCTTCCCACTTCTTTTGGGACGGGAAGTGCATCTTATACACTGAAAAATATGGTACTTATTTCAGGAGCAATTTCATACAGAAGCTTGTACATTGAAGTGCCTATGGATATGGCACTTCAAGGGTCTGTTTTTTAAATAAAATAACTTCAGCAATAACAACCCAACATTCATTTGACTGATATGATCAACAGATCTCTGTTGCAGTTTATTAGTGCAAGTGAAAACCAAAGGCTTCCTTATCTTGCAATATCTCTTAGTTATAGCTTTGTTTCTGTTTTCCTGTGTAGCAGCATTAATTTCTGCATTTCTGAACTGTTCTAAAACACAGATGTTTTTTGTAATGTTATTGCATAGTTAACCATAGAAAAGATTACTTTTGGTTGTTAAATATTTTATCTGGCTGCCTGAATTCCAGAACAGAATATATATACATACAATATATTCCCGAAAGGGCAAAGATTAGTTTATGTGTATGAAAAGAAACCAGATCTCTTGCCTACTGAACAGAGTCAGAATACTTCCTGAGAAAATAGCAAATGGCTTCAAATTTGTGGTGAAGAAAATTTCACTCTGTGTTTCTCTGTTGTTAAGAGATATTTACTAAGTTCCGTAAATAAGCTCAGACACGCTTGACACTTGTAGGGTTCATTCACTGCATCACAAAATACCTTGAAAAATAACTTCAAGCCTCTGAGCCTAGGGCAGGGAAACACTTTCCATTTCGAAAATCCTTAACAAGCCTCTGGCAAAATCGGACTGATACAGCACCAACAATACTTCAAGCCTCTCAGCCTAGGGCAGGGAAACACTTTCCATTTTGAAAATCCTTAACAAGCCTTTGGCAAAATCGGACTGATACAGCACCAACAATACCTGTTGTGGAAATCATGAGAAAGAAAGAAAAAACAAACAAACCTGCATCTTTGTTTTTGATACGGCAGAAAATAATGATTTTTCAGTGGTCTGGTAGGTGAAATTCAATTAGCCCTGCTTACAATGATGAGCCACGGTGCCACAGTGGTTAGAGTGCAGTACTGCAGGCTACTTCTGCTGACTGCTGACTGCCTGCAATTTGGCAGTTCAGAGCTCACCAGGCTCAAGGTTGACTCAGCCTTCCACCCTTCTGAGGTGGATAAAATGAGGACTCAAATTGTTGTGGGCAATAGGCTGACTCTGTAAACCACTTAGAGAGAGCTGTAAAGTTCAAAGCCTTTGTTGTCGTTGTACATCATGTATACAATGATATTGGTTTAGCCTCTACAGGTGCAGTCCATACAGGTATACATGAATAAAATAAAGAATGCTCCTTATACTAGTAGCTAGGAAAAAGAAAATTAGTCATACATTTCCATATGTATGTCATATTCTGTGCAACATGTATAGTACACTGGTGTATTGTCTTAAATCATGGTATATACATATAAAGCAGAGGTGGTATTCAGCAGGTTCTGACCACTTCTGGAGAACCGGTAGCAGAAATTTTTAGTACTTTGGAGAACCGGCAAATCCCACCTCTGACTGGAGATTTTACAGTATCCTTCCCCTGCCACACCCACCAAGCCCACAGAACCAGTAGTAAAAAAATTTGAATCCCACCACTGATATAAAACACTATAAAGTAGTATATAGTAAAGCAGAACAATCAACCAATAGAACACCTTGCTCTCGGAAGTTGTGGGAACAACATCACTTGAGACTTTCAAGTTGAGATTGGACTGCCATTTGTCAGAAATGGTGTAGGGTCTCCCACTTGGGTGGGGGTTTGGACTAGATGACCTATAGAGTCCCTTCCAACTCTGATTATCTGTTATCTGTATATAAGTCTAAGTGCTATTGCTATTGCTACAGTGGAAGTTATAAGGAGGTAAAAGATTATGAAGACATGAAAGATGGCTACAGAAAGAATGGAAGCCTAGTTTGTCTTCAAATCTTGCATTCTTGGGACTGAATGGCAGAATGCAGGTAGTCCTTGACTTACAACCCTTTGTTCAGTGGCTGTTCGAAGTTAAAATGGCACTCCAAAAGTGACATACGACCTTTTCCACAGTTGTAGCATCCCCATGGTCACATGATCACAATTCAGAGGCTTTGGCATAAGCTGTATTTATGACAGTTGCAGTGTCCCGGGATTAGGCGATCAACTTTTGAGACCTTCTGACAAGTAAAGTGAATGAGAAAGCCAGATTCACTTATCAACCACACTACTAGTAGCAGTTTGCTTAACATGTACGTAGCAATTTGCTTAACAACTGTGGCAAGAAAAGTCATAAAAAGGGGTAAAAGCAGTGGTGGTATTCTACCAGTTCAGCCCAGTTTGGCCGAACCGGTAACTCCAAGGATCATCCCTGACAATCACCTGCCCCGGGTCTATACTGACCTTTATTTCCTGGTTTAGAAGCTCAGTTGCTTTGTGTGGCACAGCAAATTGCCTCACATCATCTGTGGAAGACACAGGATTGCAGGAGAAGGTCAGGAGCAAACCCTTTGCATGCACACAAAGCGTGCCCACCAAGCCACACCTACAGAACCAGGGGTAAAAAAATTGAAATCCACCCCTGGGCAAAAGTCACTTAACAACTGTCTTGCTTAAGAACAGAAATTTGGGCTCAATCTCGGTCATAAATCAAAGACTACCTATACTTAATTCTAAGTGAAAAAGAGGTACAGGTTCATTGGAATAAAGCTTTGATTCCTTGGTTATTTACAGGAAATGTTCCTGGCAGCAGTAGACAATTTATTTACTGTTTCTTTGTCTGATGTTCAGTTTTCCAATCTAGCTTCCAGCACCAGTTTTCTCCAGAAATTTCCCAACTTCATTCAGACCTTGCTTAGGCTTTCCAGCCCATTAAGCTAAAACAGGTGTTGTCATTTGCTGACATTAAGCAGCCCTTGCTTAAAATTAATTTACAATACTTGTTATTTAAAACGTCACAATTTATGTTTTTTTTTGTTTAACACATTATTACCAAAGCATGCTCCTTACATGTATGTTCTGCATAAATCATTCTTTCCATCCAATGATATTCCTAACCTAAAGGCATTCCTGCAAAGATTTGCAGAAGTAAAATATGTTACCATGGAGCTGAGTGTACCTTGGCTTCACATCAACCAGGCTCCTAATAATGATAAATCAATATATAACTGCAGGAAAATGACACCATTTGGAGTGATTTTGAGGCAGGTGGATCTTTTCTAGAGAGATGACTTGATTATTGGACACTAGTTTTAAAAACACAATTTCACTTTAAGTCTACCTCTTATTATATCAGATATAAAGAAAAAAGATTCCAGCAACAAAGGAAACTTTTTATTGCAACCAATAACCCATTTTGCTTTCAACCCTGATAGCAATTTAAGAGTTCCTGAATCAAAACAATAAGAAGATAAAAGGGCTATCTCGAACACTGGACTACTTGGGAACAACAACAAAAAAACCCGGAAACATTGATCCATAATTTTAATATGAGTGTTATCATTGTCTTGTTCAATACACTATGATTGAGAGTTCAGCTTCATGTGAATTATATCACAATACAGATCGTTTTCAACTTACGATCACAATGGAGCCCACCATTTCTGTTTTAGTGAATTTTGCTCCATTTTATCACACAGTTATTAAGTGAATCACTGCAGCGGTTAAGTTAGTAACCCGGTTGTTAAGTGAATCTGGCTTCCCTCTTGACTTTGCTTGTCAGAAGGTCAATCACGTGACCCCACATCATAAATATGAGTCAATGGCCAAATGCCTGAATTTTGATCATGTGACCATTGGGCTGCTGCAACTGTTGTAAGTGTGAAAAAACATAAGTCGCTTTTTTCAGTGTCGTAACTTAGAATGGTCGGCAAATGAACTGTGGTAAGTCAAGGACTACCTATACTGCCAGACGGATTATACTCACTGTGATGACCCAGGGTGGGATACAAAATAAACAGAGGCACAAAAACAGGTGAAGCCGCTTTAATTCCTTTAACTTGGCTTTAAAACTCCAAATATCCTTGACTGGAGACAAAAAAAAAAAAAAAACTCCCCCACAAACAGTTGCAAGAAGGAGGACATGCTGTTTTAACTAAAAATACCTATAAATTATAACTAGAAAAAACAACACAAACCACACTGAAGCAATTAAGGAAACCAGGCAAGATAAGGGCTTGAAGACATCCACAGATATCGGAATACACACTGTGAAGGATGCCAAACTCAGGTAAGACGGACAGACTAGAAATATTTTCATGTTTTGTTTCCAGCACTGGCTTATGCACAGTCTGTCCTTTTAAATAGTTCTCACAGCTGCAGCCCATGAAGGGGATCAAGGTCCTTTCCTCCCCCATAGACCACGCCATTCATATTTCTCCCTTATCCTCTCCTCTCTGCGTGCCCTAGGATGGAGAGGGGATGGGCCTGGATCCTCCTCTGACTGCCCAGCCATCCTATGCCCTTCCCCAGCTTCCTCCACAACCTCCGGAGCCACACGTCCACCGTCGGCTGTTCTTCCTTTCCCTTGGAGTCAGTCTCCAGTAGGGGTATGACACTCACACTATCACAAGGAGTTTTGTTTCAGATAGCAAAATTCATCCTTTGAACTAATCACATAATGTTGTCAAATATACATGAGCAGATTTTCAGATTTTGGTAGTGATCATTTTCAGTATATAATAATCATGCTTATTGATGAGGAGGAGGAAGAAGTTGAAGATGATGATAGCGGTGGATAAAACCCTAAAACATGAAACTACACATAATATAATTAAAGGTTACCGTAAAATTGTTCATTCTACCTACAGATAATGTCATGATAAATTCACCACCATGATGCATACAGTAACATTTCTGCAAAAACTATAGTTTCCAAGTTTCCTAAATATGGTGGGACTAAAGAAATGAGAAAAATGTGAAAAAATGATAATATATTTATGGGGTTTCCCATATAAAATTATTATTGTGGAGCTCAACTCACAGTAATAACTAAACAGAAAAGAGCAATTTTTGTGTAGGTGGGATTATATGAAGACAGATGAAATCAAGGAATCCAGGAAAAAAAATGGAAAAAGAATATATAAAATGTGAAGATCAGGTATTTAAATTGCTAAATAATGAAAAAAAATACTTCAAATGTTTTTCCAATGTTTATATGTGCATTAGTTGAGATAATAAAGAGAAAAAAAATATTTTGACTATATCAACTGTACCTTTGCTATATATACTGTGTTACCTAGTGGTGAAGATGCTTGGCTCCCATTCAGAAGGTTGAAAGTTAGTTGGAGGTGCTTCTCTCCTAAGGAATAAAAAAAAGATATCTGCTGTGAACTCTTTGTGGTGTCAGGAAGGGCATCCAGCCAGTAAACACTCACCTCCATCTAGTCATCCTGAGTCTACCCCAAATTAAGGGATTCAGGGTCATAAAAAGGGAGGATTTGAGGGGAGTATATATCATGGATTTGAGGGGAGTACATATCATGGCTTTGCAGTGTGTGTGTATGTGTGTATCTAAATCACTCAGAGAGGCAGGAACATATTATACCCAGCAGATCTAAAAAGAGAATGAACAGAATTGATCAACCTGTTTTGGAGGTTTGTCAAGTCCTTTTCAGATATTCAAACATTGTAAAATGGAGAGTAAGAGTGTGGAGTGATTCACCCTACTGAGATTTTAAATTTCTTATGTTTACCTAGAAAAAATCAATTTGAATTTTTTTCTCTCTCTCTCCCTCTCTCCTTCCCTCCCTTTCTCTCTTAGCAGTGTTAATAATATAAACTTTGTGAACTGCTTAGAACCTTGAAATCTGTGATTGTTGCCAGCTATATAGAACTCCTTTCTTTGAAATGTAACATTATTCTCATCCTATATGTAAGCAAGGTCAGATTGTCATGCAAGTAGCAAATTTTCATGACACAGACAAAACACACATTGCTTATTTTATTTATTTTATTTGTCAATCACTTAAAAGATAATAGGTATAAGTATAAACATAGTTATGAATACATGGATACATATAAGAAAACAATAATAATAAACAATAGGACAGGGATGGTAGGCACGTTGGTGCATGTATGCACACCCCCTAAAGAACTCTTAGGAAAGGGGTGAGGTCGATAGTAGACAGCCTAAGATTAAAGTTTTTGGGGTTTGGGGAAGAAACCACAGAGTCAGGTAGAGTATTCCAGACATTGACCACTCTGTTGCTGAAGTAGTATTTCCTTCAATCAAGTTTGGTGTGATTAACCTTGAGTTTGTATCTACTGTGTGCTCTTGTATTGTTATGGTTGAAGTTCAAGTATTCATTGACAGGTAGGACATCGCAATGTATGATTTTATATACTATACTTAGATCGGACTGAAGGTGGTGCAGTTCTAGGTTTTCTAGGTCTAGAATTTCAAGTCTGGTGGCATAAGGTATTCTACAATGAGTAGAGGAGTATATAACTCTTCTTGTGAAATATTTCTGGACTTTCTCAACTGTGTTAATATCAGATACGTAATGTGGGTTCCAGACTGATGAGCTGTATTCAAGTATTGGTCTAGCAAGTGTTTTGTATGCTCTAGTTAGTAGTGTGACATTACCATAGAAAAAGCTACATAGGATTAGGTTAACAACTCTTAATGCCTTTTTGGCTATGTAGTTACAGTGGGCTCTAGCACTTAGATCATTTGAGATGAGTACTGCAAGGTCCTTGACAGAACAATAACAATGTTACATTGTTTATGTAACATTCTTTCTGTGTTCAAAGCAAACTTTGAAATACATGTCAGATAGCTTCCATTTATGCTGGTTTATTGAAGTATCGAGATAATACATATTCATTTCCTATGTTTAGAAAATAAGAAAAGTTATTCTCTTGCAATAACAGGGGCAATTCACAGGTCATCTATGCTCTTAATATGGGTCAATGTGTTGGGATGAGGCCAGGCCCGCCAACCTCACCTCCAGACATAAACAGCCTCTACTAATTATTTGAAATGCCCATATGCCTTAAAACAATGTTTCTCAATCTTGGCCACTAAGTGGTGTGGACTCCCAGAATTCAACTCCCAGAATTTCTCAGGCAGCACAGCTGGTTTGGAATTCTAGGAGGTGAAGTCCACACTGTTCAGAATGGTCAAAGTTGAGAAACATTGCATTTAGAATTTTGCATAATTTACAAGACAGCTTTGTAACAATATATTGGCATTCTTGGCTTGGTTTGCTGGAGCCTGTTGATCACTCTATTGTATTGTTGAATTTGTTTTTGGACTTCTCTAATAATTTAGAGGTGAGGTTTCTACTGTCTAACCTCAGGTTATGGGGAACTTAATGTGAGCAACCACTTGCTAGTGACAAATTACAGATCATTTAGACCAGGGGTGTCAAACTCAAGATCAGATCTGGACCGCAGGGTACTTAGACCTGGCCTGCAAGGCCACCCTGGAAACAGCAAAGGACAAGCCTGCAATGCAGCCCTCCCAAGCTCCATTTTTTTCCGGCAGAGGGTTGCAGGAGGCCACCCCAGCTGAAAACAGAGCTCAGGAGCCCATTTTTGCTGGCAGAGTGCTTGGGCCACCACAGGTGCCCTTCCCAACATGAGAAACATCATGCTCTCCATGCCCAGCTTGGTCATGTCCAGCCAGGTTTTCTGAGGTCAAACACAACTTTGATGCGGTCCTAAATGAAATTGAGTTTGACACCCCTGATTTATATTGTACATACAGTATATTTCGTTGAATATAATCATATTTCTCTGTTAAACTGGAAGGACAATAATAGAAAGACGTTGTTCTGTCCTAGGCTTCCTTAGAAAGCATAAAACACAATCCTAGTTCTGGCAAAACCTCTTTTATTTCCACAGTGGTGAATTACATTCATTGACAGTTTGCAAGGCTTCACAAACAGTCTTTCAGGTGAATGTTTATAAACACCCACCTTATCACACTTGCAATGCTGCCAGAGAACTAAGTGCCAAATGCAGGGCAAGGCCAAACTTGACACAGAGTGAAACAGAACTTTTAAAAGCTTGAATTGACCATATGAACTAATTGCTTCCTGCAAAAGCTCATGTCCCGTTCACTCCTCTTTTATGTCTTTTGGGAGGGGCCAATCATCTCCGAGGCATGGCCTTACTACTGAGTAGACTCTGCTTTCTCAATTGTTCTTGCCTTATGGTAGTCCCGCGCAAGTGCAGGCTGGGCATTGGTTCCAGAAACTCCCCCACCTCACTGCTTTATGAGTCTGAAGGCAGTTGATGACTGCCAACCTCCCCGGCCCCATCTCTGCCTCTGATGCAGAGTCCTTGTTCAAGCCTTCCTCAGTGTCCAAGACTGGCCCAGATTCCCCAACCTCCTCACTACTGTCCGACTCTGCTGCAGCTCAATCAGCCACCAGCGGGCCACAACAGACATGAGGAGAAAGCATAATGACATCATAGGTTTACTCATCAGCCTATATAGTCATGCAGAAGTTTGTTTTGTCTTATTCTCCTATGAATTTGCAATTGAATATTAATAAATAACATTTGCATCAAATAAAATGCAAATCTACTGTACATACATGTTTCATCGAAGCATACACTGTTATATATTTTGGAGGAGGTCTGAGCCAAGAATTTTACTTTAGCATCTTAGAAAACTACAAAGACTGATGATTAACTACATGCTGATCCATGTATCAATCAAGGAAATGTCACAGTTTTACTTAAAAATGAATATATAGCCATCTAAAGTTAAACGCAATGACAAAAAAGAGAGAGAGAACAAAATGTGCATTGTGATATTATGACACATATTCTGGCATTTTCTCATCTCTGGACACTTAGCAATAAATATCAGAGAAGACCATTAAATATGCTTAATTTGACTTTTAAATTTTAAATAATTAAGAGTGCCAATGATGTATCCAGGATTTAAGCATATGGTATTAAAAAGTCCTGTAAAAAGTATGAAAATTCATGTTGAGATGGAGTTAGTTTAAATGTTAATTAAAATTGACATCATGTGGGAGATCCGTGACAAAGATCCTACTGTGCTTTTTCTCTAAAATTTGTAGCTGTCCTCATACCTGGTTGCCCCTGTAAAGCTGTGTTCTGAAGGATGAATCAATTTTCAACACCTCAGTGATAAAACAAAAATATTACAAAAAAAAATAATCTTCTCTTCCTTTAGAACAAATGGAGAAATTGAATTTAAATGAAATGCACTGTTCAAAAACTATAACATTTAAAAAGTTAAAGTTAAATCAAATTAATTCATATTTGCATTTTTACACAACTTATTTATATAAATAATTGAAATTCCCTTTCTCCCTCAAATGAAAAGAGAAATGAGGAGGATGTATATAATGGAAAAGGTAGATTATTAACATATAAAGTGACAAAAATACAAATTTATTTTTAATTAACAATAACAATTATACACACAAGCACACACACACACACACACATATTTATGTGCTGGTAATCTACCTTTTCCATCTTATACGTCTTCCTTCTTATTCCTCCTTTTACATGCATACATACACACATTTTATTTAGCTATGCCATAGGCCATTTGTGTCGGTAATTGATGAATAATACTTGACATTGCCTTCTTGCTCTTTATATTCAGAAAAAAATCCTTTATGTATATGGTTTTAAAGATTTCCAAGCAATAAGAAAATAATTAAGCTGACTCTTCTCTTTTTTTCAGGGACAGAATGAAAACCAAGTAGTGTTACATGACTGCCAAGGAAGGGATATGAAGATGGTTTATTTGATCAAGGTTAAAATAAGATGTTATTTATGATAAGCATTAATTTTCTCTGACACTGGAAATATGATAGTTTATCTCTACCGATAAAAAATGGGATATGTGATGAAGAGATAATTGATTGTAAATTAGGGGGTGGGGAGAGATGTGGGAAAGAGAGAGATAATGTTAAAACAGGGAAAGCATATATTTGTGGCTAGGGCGGTAGTATGTCCTTTCCAATTATGTTTTTCCTTGCGAGCTAAAAGCTATTATTTTTCCAGCATTGGAATGTATAAACAAGGTTTGCTTGATATTTATTTTAACCCCAGTCCTGGGATGATGGATTATTTGGAAAATTTCCATAGATGTCCATACTTGCTAAAAAATTATTGCATTATATCACAAAAATATTTTCAATTAATTTTCAAGATGCAGGGTTTAAAAACATATATGTAAATTAACAAATTAAGGAAACATTTCTTAACGTTCAGTCTGGAGTCTTTGACTATATTAAAAAAAGAGGAAGCATGCAACAAACTAAGTAATAGTTCCTAAGACAATGCCTTTTTAAAAAAAAGACAAATACATTTGCAAGGCAAAAGAAAGTGGTCTATGTAAATATTTCATTTTGAAGACCTACTATACAATCAATTTGTGTTGAGACCCTTTTAAAGGATTAGTGTACATAATTACAACAATGTAGGTTGTTTCGCCCCCTCATTATTTTTAGCATAAGCTTTGCAAACAATCTTTGTTCTCAGCTGAAAAAAGTTTAACCACAAGATAATTGCTCCAAATACACAACAATCCACACTTCAAATATCAAAATGATCACCTGGTGTTTTATCTAAAGCCATAGAAAGGAAATTAGATATAATTTCTGACAGTTTCACTTTCACCTGTGTCAAATTCTCCATTCTTTTATGAAGTCATTAGCATTTTTATATTGTAAAAATGAACAAAATAAATTTTCCTCCTCAGAAATCAATTACCGGAATGGCAAAAATCCGGAAGGGGCCATATACCGCAAAACACCTGTGAATGGATCTCATTTGTGTGTCATACAAACTTGCATTTCTCACACATCTCCTTTGGATATTTTTTCTTAGTGGTGAAATGTCAAAAATGGACAATTTGTTTTCCATATCATAACATTATCATTGATATCAGAACTTTATTTGGGGTTTTAGGTTCCCCATTATCATGGAAGAGCTTATTTTCATGCATTGAGATTTATCATCATCATCATTTTAGCCATCTATCCACTCCAGGATGAAGGCCTCTCCCACATGTTTCCAACCAATATGATCCTGAGTTTTCCTTTGCCAACTGGGCTCACAATGCTTGCTGGTGTAGTGGATCCATCTTGTTTTAGGTCATTCTCCTGGATGCTTTTTATCGAGTGGGATCCATTCTATGTTTGGCTTGGACCATCTGATATTAGTTCTTCTTTCTATGTGACCAGCCCATTTTTATTTCAATTCTTTTACCCTCTTGATGATATTGTCTATTTTTGTTTGTTCTCTAATCCATATCCAGGTCTTTCTATCTTGTCTTATAATGCCAAGAATGTATCTAACCATGGCTCTTTGCACCACTTATAGCTTTTGTATTGATTGTGAGGGTAGTGCCCATGTTTCACCGACGTATGTTGGAGCAGGTACCACACATTTTCTCTTCTGGCATAAGGGGAGGTTGTTCTTGAAAATTATGCTTCACTTGCCAAATCCCTGCCAACTACATTTGATACAATTCAATTCAATTTATTTTATTGTATCCATTGGCCAAGCAGTCGTGGTATCTTTATCTACCTGTTGAGGCCGAACCGGTGGCCAAAAAAAAAGCCCCTGAGGATTAGCTGAGAGGAGAAAGAAGAGAAAAGTGCAGGATTGGCCCTCCCACCCACCCCTGCACTATTCTCTTCATTATCTTCTCAGCTGACTGGTACTGCAGGCCGTGTTAGGTGCGTGCACATTAAGTCTGCAATCACACACACGCAATCACTGAAACAGTAGTGGAACAGGTAGGATCCCACTGCTGCGGCCAAGGTATATGTAAGTGGTTACATATCTGGAGAAAAATTATATGTAGTATATATAATTTTTCTCCAGATATTTTTTTTAAAAAATATTTCTTTGGTGAATTTATTAAACATAGCCTGGTTCTTTTTCAGGTTTATTTTTTTAAGCTGAATGTTTCTCCTGTTTTGTGCAGCTCTTGTATGTGTCTTTGTAGCTCTTCTGGGTCTTGTGAGAAGAGAATAATATCATCTGCAAATCTGAAGTGATTTCAATAGGCGCCATTGATTTTCATTCTATTTTTGCCCAGTCTAGTTTATAAAATACTTCTTCAAGGCAGGCTGTGAAAAGAATGGGTGGCATTGTATTGCCTTGTCATACCCCTCATTCTATGTTGATTTCCACTTTAAGATCATTAAGACAAATTGTCACCATTGTTTTCTCACATATTGATTGTAGTAAGATTATTCACTACAATGCACCTCAATGTACCAGTGGTGGGATTCAAAAATTTTTTACTACCAGTTCTGTGGCCATGACCTGGGCATGGCAGGGAAAGGATACTGCAAAATCTCAATTCCCATCCCATTCCAGGGGAAGAATACTGCAAAATCCCCATTCCCTCCCCACCCCACTAACCTGCTTTCCAGCTCCGTTCTCCTGTGCAGGGCAACAAAAGA
>NW_020769335.1:1511893-1529643 GCF_900518735.1 Pseudonaja textilis | reverse complement strand
GGAGGAGGAGGAGGAGGAGGAGGAGGAGGAGTTGTTTAATATAAGACACTGGCTATATAAATGACCACAAATTGAGTATTCCAAAGATATTGTATTCAAAATGGGGAAACGTCTTAGATGTTTGTGAACATGATTGCCAAGAGCCTTTTGCCTCAATCACTTAAGATTATTTCAATGTCAACTGAAACTGAACTGTCAGTTCAGTTTAAACCATAAAATATTATAATTGACCTTGATATATTATAAATAATTCTATCAAAGTCAATATACATCTCCCATTCTTCCAAAATCAGGGAATTGGAAGAACTATTACAAAAAAATCCTAAACCTAGATTATCAGATAACAATAGCATGCCCATGTTTTTCAGTGGAGATTAGGCCAGATT
The DNA here is from genome assembly GCF_900518735.1 of Pseudonaja textilis. The sequence goes on along the minus strand of NW_020769335.1, from coordinate 1,529,257 downwards.
CCATTCTCATCGGGGATTTTTATATCATTGTGGACTCCCAATAATGCTGCTAGAAAATTGGATTGAACAGTTTCGAGAAGGATTAAGTCACAGTAATTACTGTACTCCATATATCAACTGGCTCATGACCTTGTGCTGATTATTTTTATTGCAGCAGCTTCTTATTATAGCCATCGAGATTTGTTTAGTGCAGAATAACATTTGTTGGCCCTGGCAATGATCATTAGATTGATAAAGCCAATAGTGAGTCATTAAATCACTGGATTGAATTGATACTGGACCTGATAATTGTCTGAACAGGGTGATGAATGTGAGGCCTTTGAGAAAAAAATGAGCATTTTTTTTGCCGTAGTTGATAACTTGTCTTTCTTTTCCAAAATAGACAGATGGGGCTCCATATTAGGCTCATTGGTAATGTAGAGAAGATTGTTTTATTAGCAGCATAGAAGAGACAGACAGATAGACAGACAGACAGATAGACAGACAGACAAATAGACAGACTATGATAGATAGATAGATAGATAGATAGATAGATAGATAGATAGATAGATAGATAGATAGATAATGGATAGATAGATAGATAGGTAGTAATAGCACTTAAATGTATATACAACTTCACAGTGCTTTACAGCTCTCTCTGAGTGGTTTACAGAGCCACCATATTGCCCCCAACAATCTGGGTCCTCATTTTACTTGCTTACTTACTGTATATTTCTTTACTTACTGGTAGGGAAGTGCCCTCATAATTCAGTGTGGCTTATAGGTTTGCAAAGAATACTCTTCAAGGCCCTTAATAATTATTAATCATAATAATGACGATGATCTGATCTGACAGGTATTTTCTTAATCTTAATTTCTGGCAACATTTTCAGAAATATTTTGCTGTTCTTCCTGTAAAGGGCTAAGACATAGTGACTAGTCTAAAGTCACAATGCAGCTGCCATGACCTGCCATGGTTTTCATACTCTTAAGTCTGCGTTGTTAAGCACTGGACCAAAGTGAGACAAGCCACATAACCATTAAACAGGTTTTCGGCATCAGAAGAGTAGTAGAAAAGTGGAAAAAGAATTGAAGGGAATTTTCTTTGACCACATAATTTCTAATGTTTAAAAAGTACATGAAAATTTGCCTATCAACAACTTTTAAATACTGTATATATGTATCTCTACAATTTAAATGATAAAGAAATGCATTGTTTGTCCTTTAAAAAACAGAATATTGCAAAACATAATTGAATTGGTTCAGAGTTATAAACAGGAATGAAGATTGCTAATTCAATCTTCTTATATTATAATTTCCTTTGAAATTAAGATTCCATACTCTAGTATTAATTGAAAGCATTAAAATACTTGCTAATACTTTTAAAATTAATATACACAAAACAATTTAGAACTTTACACTAAAGCATTTCTAAGATCCAATTTATAATAACAGAACATCCTTAGTTAGTGTTTAGATAAATGCTTCATTCATTGATTGGTTTGATTTCCACAGCTGTTCTTTCAGCAAGTGACTCTTCATGCATCATGAATTGTAAAAAAGGAAAATAATATAATATAAAATAAATATATATGATTGCCAATTACAGCTATTGCAATGAATGTTGATACAGCCAGGAAACAGAACCCTTAATACACTTGGCCCCTCAGACCCAGGCACATTATAAGTCTTCAGGTCCTTATAAAAGCCATTAGAGTCAGAGTCATCTTAATCTCTGAGAATTTTCCAGAGGGTAAGGGCTAAACTCTAAACCAAGGTTGTCATACTCAAGATGTGGCTTAGATGTGGCCTGCAGAGCTTCCCTGGAAACAGTGAAGGATTTTCCTGCAGTGCCTCTGCCAGTGAAAACTGAGCTTGCTAGGGCTGTGCGTAGTTCTCCCAGATGCCATTTTTGGCTGCAACAATGTCCTGTAGCCCTCTGACAGCGAAAATGCATGCGGCCCTCCCAGGCTCCCTTTTTGCTGACAGAGAGCTGCAGGAAATTGAGCTGCAAATCATGCTCACCCTGGCCATGCCCACCCCAGCCATGCCTGCTTGCCTCCACCCAAGGTCAAACACAACCCTGATGCAGTCCTCAATGAAATTGTGTTTGACACTCCTGCCCTAAACCATCAGATCATCTCAGCTAGTGGCCTCATGTACAGTAAACGTTAAATAGGAGATGAGAAAGAACTGAGCTTTGGGGCAATTCACATAGTAGGATCTGTGGGATCAATCTCAACATTGACAGCAACTGAGCCTGGGTGAAGGAAGAAAATCAGTACAGCACAATGTCACCCAACTCCAGTTCTCGTAGTTGTGCAGAATTATACCATGATTGAGGTCTTTGAGTGTCACTGAGAGGTCATATCGCCCATATCCTATTCTAATCAGAGGTCATCTAAGAGTGTGACCCATAACCCATTCTGAACCCTAGCTGAAAAGGGTCCAGGTTTTGCTCATTGTGCTACTTCTACAATAATAGTTATTCTCTCACATGGATAGTTTCATACCATACTTACTTACTGTATGTTTATTTTCTTACTGGAGGGAAAGTGTTCTGAACACTCAGTGTGGTTTTAAGGTTTTTCAAAGAACTGCATACTCTCCAAAGCCCGTAATAATTGGTCAGATGATGTCAGCTATTTTCTTAATATAGGATAAATTTTAAGAATACTAATTTGTACACAGAGAAGTTTTATTTTTAAAATAATTCATAAAGTATGATCAAATCTATACCTTATACCTTAGGGATTTCTTTCTCTCTTGGGGCTTCATTTATATCTTATACATATTTCATTTCTCAAGATGATCTTTAAAAATTGTGAATCAGAACTGAACCTGATAAATAAAATCCTGAACTAGTTTGAATAATGCAGCTTTGATGGAATAAACAATAATATTGGCTCTACATTTTCTTGCACTTAAAAAGAGTCAGGTGACATAAGATAATGGGATGATTATTCACTCAACTTACATAGATGTTCTGTTCTACAGGTTAACAACTACAGTATTGGATGAGCCTCAGACAACTTTTTTTATTTTACAATTAAGGGTATAGGCAGTTAACTGTGCAAATATACAATTGTAGAGGAAAAGCAAGTATATTAAGGAAAAGAAACTCCACAAGTAAATAATATAAAAGACATATTAACTATCAGTAGTCACACAAGCACAGAAAGTTATTTCAACAAGCTATAGCTTTATCTGAATTCTTCAAAGACCTTTCACTGTAGTTTTGAAGAGGGTTAATTTTAATAGGACTATAAAACAAATGCAGTAATTGTTGCAGACCATAGCCAAAGAATCACATTGATAATTCCATTTACTACAATAAGCTTTGATTGGTGATTCCTAATTTTCAGAGTTGTTGTTTCTATTTTCCACCATTTTCCACCACTATTTTCCATTAAGAAAATTTGTAATACTGATTGGAGTAGGTGTACATTTATATAAATCTGTGCTGGGGATCTATGTGGTTGACAGAGTTCTAAATTTGTCTGTTTGCAACCAAGCCTTTCATTTTATCTAAAGTTAATTTTATAAACGACAAGTAGATTTTGGCCAGTTGATATCAAATATTCATAGAAGCAGAAATATGAGCATTGATTTATCCACTTCATTTACTTTCAATTGTAAATCATTTTATGATTTATAAAATTAATTTTAATAATTCAGTAACTTTTCCCAGATGCACACCAGTAGTTCTCATGTAAGAAAGATTTCTGTGTATGCTATAATTGGGAATTAATTTTTTTCTCAGTGCCACTGTATGGTATGCTGGTTAGTTCTTGTCTCAATGTGCTTTGCTTCATTAACTGTTAGCAATTGCTCATTTTAGTGTCTAAGCATGTCATTATTTTATCAAATAACTGTGATGAATAACTGGAAGACAAGATAATTTTATTTTTGTTTTGCAGTGTAAAAGAAAGAACACAGGAAAATCTCCAAAATAATGCTTAAGTTTGTTTAGGTTTTATCTGGCAGTTGAATTAATAAAGGATTTATTTAGGCAAAGGAATGACCAGAGTAACATATATATTCAGGGGATTCAAACTGAAGTAGATTTTAAGTTTCTTTGGCCAAAAAAAGAAAAAAAGAAAAAAAATCCATAAATTGTAAATTCATTTTTTTCTATTTTATGCAATTAAGTGCAATTAATTAAGAATTAAGTGAGGTCAGAGTTGGCTCACTGTCATGGTTCTGACCAATGCCCTAATTAAATCATGAACCTCAGGCCAAGCTTCAAAAGATATCCAGTTATTTATTAGGAGCTTCATGTCGGCATGGACCAAGTGGAACAACTCTGACCTCAGTTTGCGCTTTGCTATGACCTTATTTCCTCCTCCCCCCAAAATGTGTCATCAATCACATTCCCCAATGAAGCTATTTTACGGGTTGTAGAAGTCACTCCCTCTGGCCACTGTGGGTTTCCATGGAGATGACCTTGACATGCCAACAGGAATGTGCTTTGTTTTGACTGAAAGCTCCTTTATTCAACTGCGAGGTTTGATTCTCCATCCCCCTTGCCTATGGCAATTCGAGAGCAGATCAGGAATGTTTTGCCAGTTGACATGGTCATCTTTTCTAATCTTTTAGCTATTTTTCTCAATCTTCCTTCTCTTCCCATATCTCTGTTAATCATAGAGTGGTTGTTCGATGTTCAGCTTTCCTATCTCTCCTTCTTTTGCAACACTTCTAATTTCCAAAGGTAAAGCACATCTACAGGTACACCACCACCCTACCTATCTAAATCTTTCTCTTTAGGAAAGACATATTATATTTCCTGTTTTTCCCCCTTCTAAAACTGCATTCCACCTGCTATCTCATCTCTGGACCCCAGGGATTGTTCCTCAATACAGCTTAAATGAATGCTATTTCCCCAATGATTACCTTCTCCTTTGATACCATTTCTCTTTGACAGGCTTTCACTGTGCTGCTCCTCTGAAAAATAAATCCAACTATTTTCTCTGAGGATGTGTGGCTGCCTTTTCTGAGATCCATATTCACTCTGGGATGCATGTATTAAGTATTATTAACCAAAAGCTTTTGTTTGCAAAGCAGTTCCTGTTGGACTGTCCCTGAAAACGAACCCTATTGTTTCCAAAAATAAGTATGTTTGTATGCTTTTATTGTCATCCCATTGGGAAGTGTTAGACAGACTTCACTCCAACATTTATCTTATCTTGTATCAACAAGAAGCAAAAACCAAAACAAAAAAACAACAACCACTAAGCAAGATCCATACCAAATTCTTTCACAATCCCATTTATTTATGAAATCTACAGTCATAGACCAAAAAAGGCAGCAACAGGAATTAGATAAAGCAAGAGTAACAGTTTTCAAACAGATGCAAAAAGGAAAAGGAAGAAAAATGAAAAAATATCTTGATTGATTATTAATTGAAATTATAAGCCTCCCAACTCCATCACCAATCTGGAAGGCATACAATATGAGGAACACAGTACAAAAGAATAAAAAAAAACCACCCTGAAAAAAATACCAAAAGAGATTAGTATAGATGGTGAATGAAAAGCTGTAAAATGTTTGGGAAGAATAGTTGTTGATAAATGCATTGTTCAATCTTCTGCCTACTTTGTTACCTGTCATGTGTCTTGATAAGATTCACACAATTTGAATCTGATTTTTATTTTCAGTATTGTATGCTATTGTGTGCTATTTACAGTGTCATAAAAATTCTCTTTATATGTATTTTGATCCAGTTATATGCCAGTGAATTATGCCACATTTAACTAGCTAGCTTGCTTATTAGAATATTGTGGATACTTTGTCAAATCCTTTAAATGTCTTAAATTTAACAGCATTCCCACAATATATTAAGGAAGATGCCATTTTTTAAAAAAAAAATAGACAAGGATAGACTAGAAGATTTGTTGTAGCACAAGTATTTATCACCCTTGGCAACTTTAAGAGTTGTGTACTTCAACTTCCCAGTGGGTGTTGAAGTCCACATGTCTTAAAGTTTCCAAAGTTGAGAAACACTGTTATAGCCTATACAACAATTTCTGGGAAATGTTTTTGGATCCTTCCTTCAATAATGTGGAGAACAATTCATTTGGCCCACCTGATTTAAACTTATTCTATTTGTATGGAATTGAACACTGAAATCTCATAAATACACAAAGAGGCACCATAACATGACCAAAACTTTGGCTTTTAATAATTAATAATGATGCCATAAAAAAACTCTTTGCAACCTTCTTTTAGCATTGCACTGAGAATAAGAGTAAGATTATATTCTCTTTTGTTGTACAAAATTATCAGTTTAGGAAAATTATATGACTGAATCTTAATTAAACTAAAAAAGACAAATACACATTTGTCAATGCCTAACTTATTTTACCCTCCCCTTATCTCACCCTTCTCTTTTCAAAACATTGAAATTGATATTGAAATGAGTCAAAGAGAAAGCTCTTTGTTGAAGAGCCAAGCAAGAATTCACACAATCCTTACAGAACTTTCCAATGGTTCTTTAATGTAGAAAATCTTGAGGCTTATATCCTAATCTGTATGATACTTTAGATCAAATGCTTATGGCACCACCCAAAATAGACTTTAAAAGCTGAAAGTCTTTCTGGAGTTCTTTGTCTATGTCTGAGAAACACAATTTCTATTTTTTAGATAAACGGAAATACAGGACCCTAGAGAAAGTTTTTTTTTTCTTCATATCTGAGATATAACTACATAAATAAGCAAGGAATGAAGTAAATAGATAGCTGGCTATCAAGATAAGCAGTGTGTTTTTGAGAGAACAAAGGAGGGAGAGGGAGAAGGAGAGAAAGGCTGAGCCATACATTGAGAATGTATAAATGAGCCTGCATCTCCAAAATATCCATGCATTTTCTTTCCCCCAATGTATGGATAAATTTGAAAGTCATCTAGAATTCTGCCTCATGGCTCTCATAAATCTGGACTGAACAACTACAACCAAGGCACTTTCTATAAGCAAACATTTGACAGTTATTCAGAAGCCAAATATTCAGACAAACTACTCCTAAAACTAAAATTTTACAGAATCTCTGGACACCTGCATAACTGGATAGAAGCATTCCTGTCAAACAGACAACAAATGGTCAAAATTGGGCGCGTCCTATCAAATTCTGTACCTGTTATGGTCTGTGACAGAGCTATCAATGCCAATTGTCACAGCATGTTATTTTATAGGGATATTGATTATTATAAAGGATACTGAACAAACATTATTCATACCGTACAATGTGGGGGGAAACTCGATTGCAGGAAATACGACTTCATCAACAGAGTGGTCAATGCCTAGGATACTCTACCTGACTCTGTGGTTTCTTCCCCAAACCCCAAAAACTTTAACCTTAGACTGTCTACCATGGACCTCACCCCTTTCCTCAGAGGTCTGTAGAGGGCGTGCATAAGCGCACCAACATGCCTACCATCCCTGTCCTACTGTTTCTTTTATTTTTCTTATATGTACCTATTTCATGTATTCATAACTATGTTTATACTTATACCTATTATCTTGTAAGTGATTGACAAATCAAATAAATAAATAAAGAGCAGTCAGGGTTGATCTCCTCTAGGACTGACCAGTTGGATTGCCTTGCAGTCCAAGGGAGTCGCAGGAGTCTTCTCCAGCACTATAGTACAAAGGCCTCGATTCTTTATAGACATATAAATATCCTTCATAGATTCTTGAAACTCTATGTTTCAAGAGTTATAGGCATAACCTTTTAAGGCTTCAAAGGGTAGAGAATCTTAGATTCATCCTTTTTATCTGCCTTCGTTGTATATCAATAGATTCGATCTCCCTTCCACTCTTGTCTGTAGCCAGTAAGCAGGAGCATGTGCAGACATCTCAAATACATACATATGTCACTCTTACATTAACTTTTCAGTGAATATTTCTATGAATAATATCTATCTTCCTATCATTTCAATATTAAACTACAATTCTTCTGAAAGTCTCTCAATCTATAAATTTTGGGACCACTATTCACATTGCGAGATCCTCAACTAAAAGACACAATTTGTGATGAATGAATAAATAAATAATATAGAAGAACAATAACCATAAACAATAACCCAGCTTCCTAAAACCCATTTCCCCCAAGGGTTGCTGATGATGCTGTATGGTGCTCTGTTCTATTAATTTAACAGAAGACATGATTTTCCATGATTCTTTTTAGAGAACATAGGATGTAGAATAACAGAGTTGGAAGGGACCTTGGAGGTCATCTAATCCAATGTCCTGCTTGAGTTGGAGAATCTATGCCACTTCAGACAAGTGGCTGTCCAGTCTCTTCTTGAAAGGCTTCAGTGTTGGAGCCCCACAACTTCTGAAGGCAAGTTGTTCCACTGGTTGATTGTTCTCACTGTTAGGAAATTTCTCCTTAATTCTAAATTGCTTATCTCCTTGATTAGCCTCCATCCATTGTTTCTTATCTTGCTTTCTAGTGCTATGGAAAGTAGTTTATGATCACTCATCTCTATGGCAGTCTCTCAAATATTGGAACACTGCTATTATATTACCCCTAGTCCTTTTCAACAGACTAGAACTCCTGCAATTGTTCTCCATATGTTTTAGCATTCAGCCCCCTAATCATCCTTGTTGCGCTTCTTTGCATTTTTTTTCCAGAGCCTCAACATCTTTTTTACATCATGCTGACCAAAACTGGATACAGTCTACTAAGTGTGGTCTTACCCAGTTATTATAAAGTGGTACTAATATTTCACATGATCTTGATTCTGTTGATGCAACCGAGGATTGCATTGGCTTTTTGGGCTGCTTCTGCATAGCCTATGGTGAATATGATGGTGTTGCGTAGTTTCCTCTTCAGATAATCCGTATAATTGCAGCTAATGAACCATGGCTTATGCACTTCCATTGCATGTACATTTTTGTTAATCCATTGCATCTAGAAAGCTGATAAAAAAAGCAACAGTTGATGGAAAAGCAGCAACAAATGAATTTTGAACTATTTGCTTGTGTTTTATTAAGGCTGAATATAGGCTATTGGGATGTGTTAGCTTTGCGGTTGTCATCTCAGGTTTGTATATCTTGTATGATTGCTTTCAGTCATATAATATATAGTTTGTGCTGCTTTTTATTTATGGAACACTTGGTGATATTTCATACACTACCTTGTACCTAGCTATGGTAGCTTAAAAATATTTCATTGATTTTTTTTCCTGAATTGTCTTTTCTATCCCCTTTTGGTGATCTTACAAGATAGTCCATACCACCTTCAATCAAACAATGACAACAGTGTTATTAATGTCCCAAAGAAATAAAGCTAGTAAGGGGAAACAAAGGTAAGCAAAATAGGATGTTTTTTTCTATTCCTTTGATCATCTCCAGGTTCTGAGAAATAAACAGCATTTCAGAAAAACATGTCTTTTTTCTTTCTTTACATTTTTAAAGAACAATATGTCAAAAAATAAAATCCAAGGAAAATAATACTGAGGTTTCAGTTGGATGTGTAGAAATTGCTTCACTTTTAGCCTCAAAGCTTTGCTTTAGATCACAGGTATCAAATTTGATCGCTTCATGATGTTTTTTGCCTTTGCAGAACCAGAGTAGGCTTGGTCTGTACATGACACATCCAGCCCATGGGCCACCAGTTTGACAGGTTTGCTTTGGATGTTGTAGCTTAGACTTTATATCTACATAGTAACGGCAGATCAGGATTTCCTTCTAAGAGAGAAAATTATGACTCAAGACAGCCTGAAGCTGGACACACTGGCCTCTGAAGCCAAAATGATGTCAAAATGATGTTGTCATGCAAATCACACAAACATGTACTTTCGTGTCATTTATACAATGAGTCATGAATCATGCAGTGTCATTTGCTCTTCCATTGACTTCCATCACTTGATGTTCTTCTACTGCTGAGCTCATTAATATTTCAGTTTTATGAGAATACTTTTGTCAATACCCTGAAGTGAAATATATCTCCTTATTTTTCATGAAAAGTTCAACATATAGCAGATATTTTTTTCATATGAAGACTCCAACCCTACTGGCTGGAGATTATGGGATCTGAAATTCTAATATTTCTGAAGGTCATGAAGTTGGGAAAAGCTAATACATATCATTCAGAAAATATTTAGGCAGATGGATCATTGGTGAGATTTAATATAAGGCAGTTTGCTATGTCTTTCCAATATTTCATGCTGCCCTCATAACAAACTTTATCAGACTAATCCTTATTATTTTTTCACTGAAGCAATATTTTCTTTTTGGTTTAAGTTTGTTGCTGACTTACAACAGCCTACCTGTGACAAGATGGAAGGTCAAAATGGTTCACTGGTGTATCAAACATAGCTTGTATGAAGTCCTTTCATGTGATTTAGTTACAGTACATGCTAAGATTCTTGGGAATTATTGTGGCATTAAAAAGAGGACATTTACATTTAAATTAACCCAATATAACAACAAGGAAACTGGTGGTGTCAGCAAAATTATCATTGTTTTTCTATCAGAATTCCTGGATGCAAGGATAAGTTTGGCCTTCCTATCTTAATGTCCTATAGAAATTTGCTCTGTGCATAGATATTTATTTCTCAATGCTTTTATGAAGTTTCATTCATGTAATTTAAAAATTATAACAAAGCATATCATACTGTATAACTGATTTGAAAAATCATCAAAATGATCAATTATATCAATTAGAAACATTAATAATATTGGTAATAATAAATATTATCACTATAATGCATGACCCTTAACCACATCACAATACAGATTATTGTTGGGACTGAAGAGGATTGTGTGGGCCCCATACTTGGATCTGAACTTTGAAGATAAGGACCCAAACAATCTGCTTCTTCTACTACATTCTTTAGTTAGTCTTCAACCATTATTTGAACCACCTTCACCCAAAAGGAAGGTTGACCAGTAGACACCATTTGCCTAATTCTTCCAGCTCAAGGAAGTTCCTGTAAAAGAGACAGTGAACCAACATTTTTTTGAAGGATACCAGAATTGCCCTCTCCTATTATGCAACATTTGCAAACTATTCCTCTAAAAACTTTAGCTTTGTTGTATTTATTTCAAAATGTAGAAAATATTGAAATTACACAAATCTCTCTCTCTCTCTCTCTTCTCTCTCTCTCTCTGACTCTCTGTCCCTCTCTCCATCTCTATCTCTACCTATGCCTCCTTCTCTGATCTATTGTTATTTGCTTTGTGACAGTTAATCCCTGAGGATAATCTGGAAGAATCAACTCTTGCAGCTTGAATTTGCCATGTCCTTGTTGTCTTAAAAAAGTGAATACTCAGCTTCTTTATTAGTCGTACTGGCTACTAAAATGCTTCTGGACTCAATTAGATGGTTTTGGTAGTTAAAGTTCTTCATAAACCTAGAACCAGTTGTTTTGGAGACCTTTTTTCCTTATATCATCCCCCATGCCTGCTGTTCATCCTGGCTTTATGTTCAAACTTTAAGAATTGCATACAACAGAGCAAGAAAAATAAATATATAATAAAGGGTGTGACAATGTGTAGGAAATAAGACATGAATGTGTGTTTCATGTATTTATAGATAAATGTGTGAGGAACGCTTAAGCCATGATCCGTTGTGTTGATTGTGAAACTAATAGATATTTTGTCTGCAGTTGATGTCATTGTGATGGCTGAGAAATAAAATGATTTGTAATCAGTGTAAGATAAATCATTTTCCACTGGTGTCTTTTCATAATTCTCTATGGATTTTTTTCTATTTTTCTTTATTCATATTCAAAATATAAAATCTGTTTGATACTTTTCCATACAATGTAAATATAAAGGTTATCTTCTTGTTGACAATAAATCAGTCATTATTCTCACCGCATGATTGGTTTTTATAGCCCTCAGAGTTGTTAAGTAGACTGTAATATTTTTGTGGCTGAGGAGATTGTTATTTTTTTATTTTTTATATTTATTTCCTCCTTCTTCAAATGCTATACAATAGCTTTTTCCTATATGACTGGGAAAATTCAAATAGCAACAGGTAAGAGAAGTAAAGAAGAATATTTATAGCTCAGGGTCGAAATGAAAAATTCTTGATGCTCTCTGAGCTTGATTTGTTTCCTTGCAAGCATCTCATCACCCAAACTAAGTAACATCATCAGTGTTAGGACTGATAATGTTACCTAGTTGGGTAATAAAATGTGTGCAAGAAAACAACTAAGCTCAGAGAACATCAATATTAGCAATATTAAAATGCTATCTGTTTATTTTTTCATGACTTCTGAAAGTTCTTCAAGATTATATATTTGACCTTGTTCTTATGGACATATAAATGCCACCTCTCTGTGACAGTAATAAAGATTTGATCTGAGTGTTCTGTTGTATGATAGATGATCATATGAAAAAAAAAACAAATTTAAATTGTAATTCTAATTTAAAAATATGAACTTTTGATAATTCTCAATGATATACATTAAGTATATGCTGAGATTCTCTGATCTAATTTATAATGGTCCATGTATGTTTGTGTTTTCAAGTTACTATGGGCTGGTAACTAAGTCTCTGCAGTTTTCTTGACATAATATTGGAATTGGTTTGCCATTGCCTGCTTCATAGGACTGAAAGAGAGAGACTGGCTCAAGATCACCCAGCCAGCATTGTGCCTAAAGCTGGACTAGAACTTATGGTCTCCTAGTTGATAATCCAGTATCTTAACCACCACATAAAAAAAAGCTTTTAAATCTAATCTGAATGTATAACTTTGCAAATAAATCAATCCAGTCTGAGCATCTCCAACATTTGATGTGATTTGATGTGAGAACAACAAAAATGAAGTTTCATTTTCTTGTATGCCACATTCTTATTTTCAGACTGTTTTTCTTTTTCTTTATAAAAGCTTTTCAGAGAAGATGATTCAAGAAGATCACTGTCTTATTCACATACAGCTGAGGAGGTGTCTGGCAGCTTGCTTTTGATCCACGACAGAAAATCTGGAATGTGACCAAGAGCAAAGATGACTGACCCAGATTGGATCCTGCAAAGATATTTGTTCACGAAGAGTGGTAGAACTTTTAATTTCAAGGGAGAGAAAAAGAATAAATGAGCCTCATGAATGGGGGGAAGGCAGTGGAAGCACCAGATATAAATACATCTTATTGAAATTGTGTCAGATGTTGAAATCAATATGTGCTATAACTCTTGCCTTGTTTTCCTTGGCTCTTGATCTGCTGCCTGATTTTCATCTATTGATTAAAAAAAATCCTGGATCATCTGGAGGTCACCAAGTTTGATTGTTGGCTGTTAAATGATATTTAATTCCAACCATGCCATGCAAGAGCAAAACAACAATAGGTGCAAGCTATTTATCTATTTATGATTTATTTGTTTGTTTAAGCAAAATGGGATGAAATTTTCAGGCAGACTGAAATAGATGGGATGTGCCAAATTGAAATGGATATCCTGGGCTTTGGATACTGTTTCAATTTGTGTTTTAATAGGGAGATATATTTATTGTGTGGAGACAGAAAGAGAGGATATTGAGAATGGGTTTACTCATATGAGCACACAACAGATATAAACCTAATTTTAATCCACTCCAAACTTGATTTCAGGAAGTACAATTTCAGTAACAGAGTGGTCAATGTGTGGAACTCACTACCTGATTCTGTTGTCACCTACACAAACCCGCACTCCTTTACCCTCAAACTAACCTCTATTGACCTCACCCCATTCCTAAGAGGTCTGTTAAGGGGCATGCATAAGCGCACAATCATGCCTACTGTTCCTGTCCTATTTTCCCCAATTATAAGTTCCTATTTCTTATATTTAAACTTATGTTTATTCTTATTTCTATTATATTGTAAGCTTTTGACAAAATAAATAAAAATAAATAAAATATGAGTAGCAATAGTACTAGCACTTAGACTTACATACTCCTTTCTAAACAGTTTATAGAGTGAGCATATTGTCCCCAACTGTCTGGGTCCTCATTTTACCAACTTTGGAAGGGAGGAAGGCTGAGTTAATCTTGACCTGGTGAGAATTGTACTGCCAAATTGCAGGCAGCCGGCAATCAGCAGAAGTAGCTTGCAGTACTGCATTCTAACCACTGCGCCACTACAGCAGGTAACTTGAAAGTACCTCATCCACAAAAGAGAAAAAAAAATAGTCAAGTACAGTAATGCAGTAAGTGTTTTTTTTTTAAGTTTTATTGTTTTTCAAGACAAACATAGACAACAAAACATAAAAACATCAAGCCATCTTCCATATACATACATACATACATACATACAGTGTGTCAGTTAGTTTACAAATTGTTTTGTGCTTCCACTTCGTAGTCTTCAATTACAATTACATTGTATATATTCTCATATTGTCAATCAAATATTCCTAAATACATTAATATCATTATTAATCAATCATTTCATTATACTATTATTCATTCATGTTTTACAAGCTAATCCATATTTTATTTAATTTGTTTTGTGACAGTTCATATTATCATCTCAGATCTATCCTACAATCGTATAATAGATATAATTTAAAAAAATACATTTTTATGTATTCATTATGTTCTAAAAATCTACATATTTCATTACCATGTTTTATTATCTAACCATTGATAGAATAGATCCCAAATTTTATAAAATTGTTTATCATCTTGTTCTCTGATTTCAAATGTCAATCTACTCATTTCAGCACATTCCAATATTTTCTTAATAATTTCCTCCTGTGATGGTATTTTCTCATTTTTCCAGTTTTTGGCAAATACAATCCTAGCTGCTGTTAATTCATTTACAATCAGGTATTTCAATTCTTTACTATATATTTCAGGTAAAATTCCCAATAAAAATATCTCTGGTTTCAAGTCTATATGCTTTTTTGTCATTTTTTCCAGCCACGTGTGGATTTTAGTCCAGTATTTTTTAGCATCCGCACAAGTCCACCACATATGGTAATATGAGCCAGGTGTCTGATGACATTTCCAACATTTTTCAGATTTATTCTTGAACATTCTTGCTATTCTTGTTGGGAGGAAATGCCACCTGTAAAACTTCTTATACAAATTTTCTTTATATGCTGTTGACAATGTCATTTTATAATTTTGAGACCACAATTTTTGCCATTTCTCCAAATCAATCCCATATCCAAAATTCTTCCCCCAAGCAATCATTGTTTCTTTAACTTGTTCTTTTAGCTTAATTTCTAATCCATACAACTTTTTAATCACCTTTTCATCAGTACCTGTCAAAATCTTATCTAAATCAGTCAATTTATCATGGAAACTTTTAGAATCTTTATCATACCTTGAATGTAGTTGCGCATATGAAAACCAATTCATCTTTATACCTTGTTCTTCTAATTTTTGCATAGATTTAAGTTCACCCTTTTCATTCAATATTTCATCATATCTAACTGTTTGTTCCTTTTTATATATTATAGGATAGGAAAAAAGCTTCAATAGTCGATAGCCAGACTGCAATTTTCAAATAACATTGCCTTTTAGTCTTCTTCCAGTTTAACCACAGAGACTCCCGTATATAATGTGAGTAATGCAGTAAATGTTTTGATGTTGTATTTTCCATAGGGTACGTAAAAAAAATGATTTTTAAAAGAATGTCTGTGGAGATTCTAAGTTGCCCAGGACATAGTTGTGTCAAATGTGCTTTGACAAAAGGCAACTGGATTGTTTTCTCCTTGAGGAAGATGAATAAGTTTTGCTTCTCATCCAAGAAGTTTCATCAGTTCTGGCAGAAGTAACTTTTGAGCATTCTACATCTAATCACCAGTTACTAACACTTCTCACAGAACTGCTTTGAATGAGAGATTGAGTAACAGTGCAGTTAATGCACTCAACATATCCTTCAATCCTTGCATTTTTTAAAATCATACTTAACCAATATAATGATTGGGTCAGTCATTAATGGTCTAATTGCAAGTATTCAGATTTGCTCATCGGCTTCTCAGTCAACATTCCCTTTTTCTCTATATCCATGCTACTATGGCATTTTATGAAGTGGTTCAGTGGCTCAGTAGTTTAAAAAATGCCAAAGAAAATCTACACTTGAATACTTCAAATCCTATGACCGAATGATGGAGTGACCTCCTGTCATTTGCCTCCATTCCTGCAATCTAGCAGTTTTAAAGCAAGTAAATGAAATTAAATAAATAAGGGCCACTTTGCTGGGAAAGTGTTTTGCCATAGGCTTTGTGCTGTGCATTGATGCATGTTTTGGTTTAAAAATGCAGCTACAAAAGAGCAATGTATTCTCCTGTTCAGTATGCCTCCGTTTCAATGAGGAAAGGGATAAAAAAGAAAAGAGATAGAATTAAAAAACTATATCTCAGTGAATGTGAGGTTATTGCTAACTTTGAAAAATGTGTCTGAATTATTTAATTCAAATTAATGTCCACTTTAAATGGAAAAGAAAAACAGTCATTTCTAAAAAAAAAATAGTTTATTAATGAGTTTTCTCAAAATTTATGCTCAACCATTTCCAGAAAGATCCTCCAGGTAGAATAGCAATAGAAGAATAACCAGATACTAGGATGCTGCTATTCCTAAAAAGATCAGAAGAGCAATATTCAATCAATCAACTTGCAAACCTATGTTGTATATCCTAACCATTGGAAACTTATTTCACAATTCTTTAATGGTAATTTCCTTTTGCTTTTCCAATAGATACTATGCCAAAAAAGAAGGCTAGTTAGTCACAAGAGAGGCTCTTCATTTGAAAATATATTTAGACAATATAATCATGAAAATAAATAATTAGAGAAGATTCATTCCTAAATCGCAAGTTGTGCAATGATTTACCAATTACATTTTCCTTGAATTTTTTTTTCTTAATGATCTGCAGCATAACATTTATTCTTGACTAGCTTTTAATGAGCCCCATAACTGATGACTGGCCATTACTATTTTTCCCCTCTTTGAATAGCAAATATTTCAGTGTTCTTTTCCCTAAAGAAATTGATATCTTGAAGACTGGACTAGTTAATACTTTTACTTCCTCCAAATTTTCAGAGAAAATTAAATTATTATTAAAATCTTCAAGACATCTGAAAGTTTTAGGTGCATTTGTGTTAATAATGACTTCTTCTTTTAGTATGCACAACAGAAATATGTGTCTCTGGGTATAAATGTTAAGAATTCTCATGCCACTGATTCCCCTTTCCTGTTTTTAAATAGTTTGATACTTTAGATTCTTTAATAAGTGAGATTATGACTTCCAATTTTGGATAACTTGTATTAAGGGTGGGATTCAAATTTGTTAACAACTGGCTCTGTGGTCATGGCTAGGTGGTCATGGCTAGGTGGGCATGGCTAGGTGGGCATGGCTATGTGTCTGCGTGGGCATGGCGGCTTCTTCTTCTTCTTCTTCTTCTTCTTCTTCTTCTTCTTCTTCTTCTTCTTCTTCTTCTTCTTCTTCTTCTTCTTC